>QGMF01000278.1:0-42312 GCA_007821475.1 Lachnellula arida
CGTTTGCGTATATCTTTGCAAGGAATATGCCGAATTTGGGGCTGGTGGGGGTTGTGGTGCAGGAGCAGGGGTTTTATGATCTGGTGAGGGAAGGGGTCGTGGTTGAGGTTGATGTGGAGGGGGGGAAGGTTAGGGTTAGTGATGGTGAGGAGGTAAAGGGGGAGTGGGGGTTTGAGATGAGTCGGATGGAGAGGGAGATGTTAGCGGTGGGGGGGATGGAGAGGGCGTTTGGGAGGTGGGGGAAGAGGCTTTTTGAGGTTATGTGCGCGCCGGTCGGTTTGACGCAGACGCAGACGCAGACGCAGAAGAAGGATGATGATGGGTGTGCTAGTTCGACGGGGCTTCAGTGGTAGGGAGATGGTGTTGCTTGTGCAGTGTGTATTAATATGACTAAAGACTGATTGACCAACTGTGAACTTCTCTAAAACGACCGATCCGCCTATCATTTGATGAATCCACCGCCAATCTAACTGTCGTTGGCAGGGTTGTACATGCAGAAATCAATATTCTTCGAATTACTGACCCCACCATTATTTCCCGCCCACGTAGGAAAGGCACGCTCCTTTCCACTTCCCCCAAACACGGCAAAGCTCAAGATGAAAACCATCACTTGGGTTCCGCCATCGAGCGCCGCAGAGACGAGGTAGTTGTACTTGACGAACAAGCCCGGCCTGTACTTCCGCAAGTACCATTGCGCGATGAATCCAATGGCGAAGTACGACCCGATACTCGAGTTGACTCCGACGAACAGCCAGCCCATGTACCAGAGCACAATCGGGAGATTGATGTATTCGAAGAAGCGGATCTTGGTGTACTTGTGCAATAGGTAAAAGGGAACGGGGACGATGAAGCCGACAAGATAGGAGATGGTAACCCATTGGTAACGTGCTCCGACCGAGAAGAGATCGCCTGCGATAGACCATGCAACTGCTAGGGTGTTGTACTGCTGAACGTTCTGTCCGGACCAGACGTTTGAGCCTTCGACGGATTTGAGAATCGTAAACTGGTTGGTCACGATGGTCTTCATCATGATGTAGTTGAAGATTGCACCAATGACGGCACCAAGCATTCTGCGGGAGTGTTAGAACAAGTTTGAACATTTGGAGAAGCTGAACTTACTGCGCTGTGAAGGTTGACTTGGGGGAGAGATGAACGAGCTGGGCGACTTTGAGATCTCTCAAGAGCCATTGTCCTTGCTGGATTCCGTTGAAGCCGAATACAGTAAAGTACATGTTTGCTGGAGAAAGTTAGCGTTGAAGTGTATTAGGTGGGAAGGGGAATTACCGAGTGGTTTTCCGGGATGCAGATATCCAGCAATCATTTGGATAATTGGTTGCTGATTAAACTGGAAACCAGTGAGACCCATCTGAGCACCAAAGACCAAGATGAAGACCAGTGCGAAGATGTTCGAAACTATGTAGCCCCACCACGGCAGCGATGACTTGACAGCATAAATCGTACCCATACCGACAGCAAAACTTAGTACTAGCACGTTAGCGTACCACCAATTAGGTACTTCCTCGTATCCTGCCTGAACCATCATCTTATAATGAGGATCCATCCTGGGATTCTCCAGAACCTCGCGCTTATGCTCTTCCTTGGACTGACCACCTTTCCAGAAAATCCAGAAGGAGGGCTGCAGAAGCTTCCTAAGGTTGCTTGGAGACAGGAAAAAGAAACCCTCTTTAATGTCATCCCAGTTCCAAAGAGCCATGTGAACGAGCGTGGCAGTACATCCCATATTGGTGGTAATGAGATAGGCGACATAGGTTCCAGTCAAGTAAGGGATTCCGTTGGCCTTCAAGCCAGCTTGGTCGATAAAGTTCTCCGGTGTAAGAATTTGGGTAAGATTGTACTCTGCGAAAACGGTTGAGTTCGAGGCAGTGTTGTAAAGAAGCTGAGACATGAAAGGGAAGTCCTGGGATCTCCATATATTGCCGTAGTATACACCCATGAAGAGAACAATGCAGAGGATATACCCAATGAAAGTATTCGTGAGGGTGAGAATCGGAAGCCACATAGGTGAGCCCAAACTCGCAATGTATTGCCAGTCGAAGCTAATGGACAAGAAGCCAAGACCTTCATTACCCTGAGATCCACCTAACCGACGTATTAGCATAGTAAAAAGCTGGGTTTTGGGATAGAGCCCAGGAGCCCAGGAGCTGTCTCGGGAGCTTGCATATCTCCTATAGTGTTTTAGGCCCTATCGACTTTGAATGTCCCACGCCACCTGGCACATTAGGCAGTAAATCACTATAGGAGATATAGGCTCCCGAAACAGCTCCGGGCTCAGCTCCGATAGAGGAAAATTGCTTTTTTGTTTGAGAATAAGCTCACCAAAGAGGTTGGTAAACGTAAGACTATGTTGTCTGGCCAGGCAAAAAATTGACAGTCCTTGGAGCAGAGGGAAAATCCATTCGGGGATGATTTCCCAGACGAATAAAACGCCAAAGACGATCCAAAAGACCTTCAGGCGGAATCGGTTTTCTGCTTTGTCTCGATGGAGAGTTTCAATGAGAGAGACGACAGGGATGTTGATTGGCCATAACATTCTTGAAAGGCATGGGGTTAGTACAAGATTATGACTCCTTTAAGATTGTAGATTGTTCTCACCTGGTAGGCTGGACTAGGATTGATCTAAGCAGGCCGGCAATACCAAAACCAAGAAGTTGCGATGAGATGACAAGGAAGATTGAAGCTCCAGCACTTGGATCCATATCATAGTAAAGTCTTTGAGCAGCAAGGATTTCCGTCGAGACGGCATTCGTTGCTGCTGCCGAGGCCATGATGAGAATGAAGGCATGCTCTTTGCTGTTGAATGGGAAGGGGTTGAAGAAGCGAAAAACAGCATTTGTTCGAGGGAGCAAGGCCATTAGCTCTCCAAGAGCATAGCCAATGACGGTGATGAAGACGAGAGAGACATAGATGGCTTGCGGCTTGAAGTAGTAGATTTCCTGAATGACGGATGCGAAGATTGCGAGGCCGATACCTGCAGCACGCAATACATGTCAGTGAATGTCTGGAGGGGAGAGAAGAGAATAGGAAAAGAGAAGAGAAGAGAGGCGGAGAGCGGTAGAGTAGGTACTGACCCAGGAACATGGCACGAAAGGTCCATGGACTGAGAGATGGATCGTCGTCAACATGGATAACATGTGTGAGGACGCCCTTAGCATCAGATAGCACTTCTGCCTCTCCGAAATGGTCTTCCTTTGCTGCGTCGAAGATGGGCGGTTCATTGTTAATAGAGGTGACCTCTGGGCTCGCACCTTCCTTTTCAATGTCGGTCGAGGTGGCATGTCCAACATCCTTCAAGGGGATGTCGGTGTCGACTCTGGTGAAACCAGGTCTCTGTGTCGCCATGCTTGGTGTGTTGATCTGTGGCGGAGGACAAATACAAATGAAGCCGGCAAAAGCAAGTAGAGTATCCCCAAGTACGGCAGGAAATTGATTGTGTCGTTGTCGTCAAATGCACCGATAAGAGGCAAGTCGCTCGAGTTACACGAGTTACACTACGCTAGCCTCGACTTTGGAGGGCCGCTTTTGCGTCGCAATAGGTATTGAGAAGGGGAAGGGGAATATTATCATATCAGGGGGGATACCATCCATCCTATATACCTAGGTATGTTCCCCTCCATCTGCTCCCCATTACCCACCACATGGAAGCCGGGATCCTTATCTTGAGCAATCTCTATGCAGAGTGGTGACACAAAGCATCATTGATTATTTGTTACATGCTAATTTTCCTGCAGAAACGAAACGAAAGGACGAATCAGGACGAAGAAAATAGATGAATATATAAATACCACACACATATCGTGGGGCGATAGATAGACCCAGACCCCGCAACGCATGATTCCGACCACTCGGTCCTCGTCCTTGGCAGTCTGACAGAACGACCTTCCAGAAGCATTACGAGTATCATGGTGTAACGGCGCGGCGGAGACCGAATGCTCTGGATAACGAAGCTGATTGGAAGTCGCATTTGCTTTCATATCCATACCAAACCAACACGACGGGACCATGTTATCAGCATGTTGAATGTCCACCTGCTATTTCGTTGCATCTGTTAGCGAAGGATGTGCTCCCATGTTCTTTCCCTTCCTAGGGCTGCAGGAGTTCGTCAGCCAAAGAGGCAGGAGATAAAAACAATATCTCTGTTGTTGTTGGTGGATGTACGACCGCACATACTAACCACACCTACTAATTGTCTGGCAAAGGCCTGGCTTTTGATATGGGGCATGAACCTCAAATTGGTGTAAAGCTGTGGTGTCTTGCAGACTCGAGTCGTATGCTTTACCTGTTTGAACTTTGATCCAAGTGCCGTCTGCTTGGCAAATGCACACTACAGTACAGTACATACCCCGGCCAGGTCCGAAGAAAGCTTATCTTCTCACTCAAAAGCTTGTAGCACCGCCACGGCGCCACCACATCCACATTTCGATACCGCCAAATAATAATACCGAGGCCGTGCCTTCATCCGGAAAGAGGTCCGCTGCCATTGGAAGCTTATTTCCTGTTGTTTTCCTTTTCCTTTCCCTTGGCCAGTCCGCGTTGATTGAAGTTCAAACAAATCGCTTTTGACGGTTATCTCGGCATGTCTGCTCTGCCCTGTCTGAACATTACTGTATGCTTTCACACAGACGCAGAGCTGGTCCTCTGCGCATTGTGCCCCACACAGAGTCTTGGGTCATCCCCGTCGTCGTAGAGTCCCCACTCTCACCGTTCGATCACGCTGGCTTCCATACCGTCATGTGACCATACCATCAACCTCTCGAAGGTGCAGAGTCCCTAGGCGGAAACCTCGAAATCGACTGTGAAGTAGGTCTTGGAAACAACTCCAAACACCAGGATGTAGTACGCTTCGTGAGCAAATCTGGGGAGTGACATCCTGGTGATCCAGAATTTGACGTTGAGATCCGAATACGGAGCGAGTCCTAGGCGACCAAGCTTGCAGGCCGTGTTGTGAGCGTCGAACCGCAACTGTCAATTCAATTCCATGAAATCGAAAAACAAAGTTAAAATTTACAAGCACCAGAAGTGTAGAAAAGAAAAGAGAAGAAAGAGAGAAACAAAGGAGGAGGATGGTCAGTAGATGTATATATGGAGTTGAACTAAGGTATGCCGCGTTCGGTGTGAGTCAGAAAGTACTCGGAGTAAGCACGGGGTAACCCGTAAGCCCTTACGTACATTTAGTCCCAACTCGAACTATAATATTTCTCCTCGACTGGAGGAAAGAATACAATGAGCGATTATTAATGAATATGAGAATATCTTGGCTTTTTATTGTCATCTTAAATGTCTATCTGGGTATACTGCTCCGAAGTGCATATATCAAAAGCTTACACCGGAGTACACCAGGTAGTCGGAGTTAATTTCGAGGAGTCGGAGTTGGTTAGATTAATCCGAGGATGATGGAATGTGAATAACCTGTCAATGACTATGCACAATAGCTTTACTCCATAGTAATCCTCCTAGAACCCCTCACAGTATATCCTTTCCCCTCTAGCTTGAAAATTGAAAATCCCAACCCTACCTTAAACCCAAACGCACCGTACATCCAAAAGCCTCACCAATCCATCGTAAGCTAAAGCCCAAACATCCACCGACTCCTCTCTCTCTCTCTCTCAGACATCAACACCGTATCTATACCTAAAAACCACAGTTCTCACCAACATCCTAAGTCGTCGAATGCAACACCTTATACTCCAACCAATCATCCACCCTCGGAAACGGCACCCCCGGAACCTCCTTCCCCAAAAACGCACACAGCGCCCTCCACCCACCCCTCGGATCCCACTCCAAGAACCCTTCCTCAGCACCAGCACAGCAGCTCCTCACAAACGCGTTATGCGCGCGGAACTGCGCGCGTCCGCGAGCAGGGAAATCCCCGCCCCAGATTAACATCTGGTATTTGTCTGAGAGGGGACGCATGGGGCTGGGAGGGTTATTGCTGGTGCCGGTGTTCGTGCTCCATTGGTGCCAGAGCGTTGCGAGCATGGAGGCGTACCATTTGTCTTCGTCGCGCGTGCTGAGGATTACTTTTGCGCGCGGGTACGCGGCTATGAGTTCGTGGGGGAAGATGGCGGCGGGGTAGTCGGTGACGGCCTGGTGGGTGTGAGTAGTTAACGGAAATTCGGCCTCTTACTGTAACATACCATATCCCTTCCATTGTAGGGATATACAAACGGGAAAGTAGGTGTAGGTGGAGATTTCACGACTAGAACATAACATAACATAGCATACATACATCATACCCGCTCAAAAAGCTATCGAATTCCTCACGTCCGAACACCTTCCCCTTCCCCTCGAACTTAGCTTCCAGTGCCTCGATCCACTTGGTCTGATGCTGGTTCTTTCCCACCTCGCGCATGTGGTAGATTTTCGGGTAGCCTAGTATATTCAAGGCATCTGCGAGGGCTGTTTGAGAGATGGAAGGAGCTTGTTATTAATCAAAGACTCGAGTTTTTATCATTGAAATTGAAATTGAAATTTCGACCTCTTGGGACGTACATTGCGTGCCAGTGCGTGGAAGACCTAGGACTAGGATTTCCATTTTGATGATATACGGTGGTACAGCTCATGAACACGACGAGAAAACACGTGGGAGGATAGAAGTGTATGGAACTACGGAAAGGTGGTTGATCTGGTAATGTATTTATTCTCGACTTCGAGTAATATGTGATTAAAGTTGGAGGAGGGAGGGGAGGAGAGAAATATAGAAGGGAGCCCGCTAGTGCCCGCACCACGTAAATAAACCTCCTAACATCCCCGACCCGACATGACATTCCACATCATCCCATTCCTGATAGAACAGAAAGTACTTGTATGGGTTCCGGTATAGCAACTCCTACCAAGTATCTCTCTCTCATTGATCCTCAATTGGCTCGCCATGCAGACCCTCTAATGGAACGCATCGAAGCAGGGCAAGACGAGTCTTTCCACCAGCAACATCCCCGAAGTCGAAGCTGAGACAGCATGCTCCTCGAATTAGATACGCGCTCCTCCGCACATGCATATCGTCGCACCAAACCGTCATCGAGTAGTCTGCCTCGCTCTCTCTTTCGCGCCACGTACCGAGCGAACAATCTCCCTGCGCGAAATCACGAATACGGATCCTAGGAGGGAAGGGGATTCTCGAGAGCTCGTTGTAGGGTGTCGAAAGCTTGCGGTTATGCTAGATACAGTCCGAGTCTGTTCTGTATCCGGCTGTAGCTCCCGGCATGTTGATTGCCTCCGGTAGGTACGGTACATGGAGTGGTAGGTATAAGTTGCACAAAGTAGTAAATGTCGTGGTTGGATTGAAGCCTTGGGTTCTTTTTTCCTTCCTGCGAGTTGCAATAAGCATTGGCCGGGCTATAGCAATATAGTATTGCTATTATACTGTACTGGAAGTTGATCTGTCAGTATAGAACGAGTCTTGTGTCATCTGTTTCGAGATTTACTAGCAAACGTCTGCCGACTAGTCTACGGTCCGCATTTTGATTCGGTATTTTTAGTCTGCAATTTGAACAGAAGAAAAGTTTCCATGATTGATGTATGTGTCTCAATTGTGTCTATGTAATGTTTTGTGGTATTATGCTGCCTGAATTGCTGTGTTGGACATCTTGAGTTTGGCATAAATGACATTCTCCCATCTGTGAAGATGATTCGAGATATCGATTTTAGCTGACCACAACTTGTACTTAGCTACCAGCAAGTTCTTGGGTATAAATGAGGCAGCTTTGCTACTCGGGTGTTTCAACCTGAAATCCATCCAATTCATGTTCCTGGTAAACCATTTCTGAAGCTATATTTGATAGCTTTGTAACCATAATTCAATTGTGGTATTGCCATACAAAGTTGCAGTGCAAGGCTAGAATACCTCCTGACAGATAACGTTTCTCTGTTTATACCTGGTAATTTCTTCGGACATTCAGTGCAGGAATTGTTCACGGTGAATCTCAAGCAATATATCACATGTTGTTCATCTTCCAGGTAAAGAACGCAACCTCAAGTGATATGCTACCCACCTGATAAACGTCTTTAATAGAAACAGTCATTTTGACCTTCATCAGATCCCAAAGTATCCTCCCAGATCTCGTTCTTCGCGTGTCTTTGCTCATTTTCTACTTTCTGTTTCCCACATGCCCCAGAGAGTAAATGCAAACCAATTTCATTCACTGCTTCACTCGCTCAGTGCTTCATATTCAATTTTCACAGTACGGAACTTAATCTAAATTGAAATTCGATTAAGTGTGAATTACAAGATTGCTCCTCAATCTTAGCATACCTCTAGGAGTATAGAGGGAGAGGCTTCCTCCGTCTCACATCTTTTCAACCAAAACCGCTCTGTCCCAAAACATACAGCACTCGTTCGGGGTTTCCAATATTCAGCCTACTAAACCTCCACACACCATTTGCTTTACCACGGCTACACAACAATCTCCTTTTCAAATCCAAGACAGACAACATCAGCCGCAATCATGCATTTCCTCAGCACTATTCTCACTTGCGTCCTCGCCTTTGCTACTTTTGCCGTGGCTGATGATATCAACATCTGGGGACAGGATGGTGGAACCCACATTGTTACTGTAAGTTTTTGCGATTTAAACCTAGCTTATCCCTTTCATACATATTCCGGAGACACCCAATACTTCTTTTCGAATCGTCCTCCAGGCAGTTGTTTCAGCAGATGATCTAACCTTATTTGTTTAGTTCCTCCCAAGCGCTGGCCATGTCTCCATTCCTCCTATCACAGTCGGCGGTCCAAATTCGAAGAACGCTCATAATATGCCTCACGCGTGGAAGGGTACATTTTTTTCCGTCTTGGAGGGCGAGGACCCGATGGTGTCATATGCGAAAGGAGTTGTCGTTGGACATCTCTGCTTTCACTGTGACGGGAACGCGACCCAGTATGCTGTCGACGACTCCAACGGGAAGAACAACAACTGGGGTATTCACCAAATTTTACCCGTCACAGAGGGTTATTTTCAGATGACTGGCTGTTTCTGGTGGCCATGTACCGGCAGATATTGTACGAAGTCCAACCAAGATTGTGTCGCATCCACACCATCGACCAGCTTGATTGTTAAAATCGGCAACCCTGACGGCAGCATACCCCCACGCCGCCTACGTTAGATTGAATTTCTCTCAACACTACTCTCAACGTATGGGGCGCGCAATCTAACACCGACATTCGGAGCATATTTTCTCGTTTGTCAATCGTTTTGGCGGTCGACATTTGGGGCTTTTGGTCGAGCGTTATTGGGTCCTTCATCTTGTTCTGCAGCCTTTGCGTTTGGTTCACCGGGTGTCTTTCAATTCGCCATCATTGAGGGTGGTTATAGTTTTAGTGCACTTTCTATGACATCTGACAGGCCATGTGTTTAAGGGAACTGTGCTGGGCCTTTTCAGCATTTGCTTCTGCGTCTGGGTTTGTTTTTACATATCTGGACGCTTTGAATTTCTCATTCACTTTCGCGTTGCTTGTCACATTAATAGTCTTTGCAATTCACAAGCTCTGACTTACCATCGCATTCCTTTGTGACTTTGACTTGCAATTTGAAACTTGATGAATGACAGGCGGCAAGGCCCGTTGCTGTTTATTGATATCTCCTCGAGCTTGGACCTCCCAGACTTTTTACGGCTGTATTTGTAATGTGTCTTTGACTTGCTTGTCATTTGCCTCCGACTAGCCGTAATGTATTCCGCAACCTACTCCGTACTCCCCCTTCTTCAAGCCATCCTTTCGGATACTCCCCCGAAGTATACGGCTTTTGCATACCAGGCTGAATAACGCCCAGTGGTCAAATGTGCGGGCGGCCCGCAGCGGGCCGCCTTGTAAGAAGAACTATGCAATCGCTCCAATAGGCTGAAGTCATAGGCTAGTTACAAGTGACGGCGTGGTCTTGGAATTCCTATAATTTGCCGTGTCAACTGCCAGTAGTACTACTGCGATGATTGGTATTCAAACAGCCCGACGTAACTGGTTACTTTCTTGATCTCACCATCTCCCCGTTAGTATTAGTATGATCACTTGATATCATATCCGAAGACCATTAGTTGGCTGGAACCTTTTATTCCACCTCACGTTGGTCACTTGACCGTGTTCGAGACATTCTGTGAGCGGGGTACTCCTCGTATAACGCGGGGTATAACCCCACTATATCTATTATTGGAGGAAATTCTCCACAATTTGAATAGCCCGTGCCATTTTTATTTCAAAAAATCAAACATTGTACGATATTTACGGAGTAAAGATGATAACGGATAGGCCGGACTGTATGCTACGTTTATGATGTTTTTGTTTAAAACCCTACGATGTGCGAGCTTCTTGTCGATAAAATTAATATGCTCAGGTACCAAAAGTGATCAGACATGTTCTCACAACCAACCCTTAATCGCGCTTGCGTATTTGCTCTAGGCCTTATTGCCACGACGGTTTCCCCTGTCGCTGCTGGGCCCTGCGACATCTACTCCTCCGGCGGCACGGACTGCATCGCGGCGCATAGCACCACTCGCGCCCTGTATAGCGCCTACACCGGCTCACTCTACCAGGTGAAACGCGGCTCTGATAATACCACGACTATTATCACGCCGCTATCCGCCGGGGGCGTCGCTGATGCAGCAGCTCAAGATACCTTTTGCGCTAGCACGACCTGCCTTATCACGATCATTTACGATCAGTCCGGCCGCGGCAATGACCTTACCCAGGCTCCGCCGGGTGGCTTTGACGGCCCGGAAACTGATGGCTACGACAACCTGGCTAGCGCGGTTGGTGCACCAGTCACACTGAACGGTCAAAAAGCGTACGGCGTCTTCATCTCGCCCGGTACTGGCTACCGCAACAACGATGTTAGCGGCTCAGCTACAGGCGACGCCGCAGAAGGAATGTATGCGGTTCTCGACGGGACTCACTATAATGGGGCCTGTTGCTTCGACTATGGTAACGCAGAGACAAGCAGCCACGATACTGGAAACGGTCATATGGAAGCCATCTACTTTGGCGACAGCACAGTTTGGGGAACTGGTGCTGGCAGTGGCCCTTGGATCATGGCCGATCTCGAGAATGGCTTATTCTCGGGCGCTAGTGCTACCAGCAATACTGCGGACGCATCCATCTCCTACCGGTTCGTTACTGCGATCATTAAAGGGGAGGCAGACGAATGGGCGATCCGCGGAGCTAACGCTGCATCCGGCTCTCTGTCAACTTACTACAGCGGCGTGCGCCCAAGCGTGTCTGGCTATAACCCAATGAGCAAAGAGGGCGCTATCATTCTCGGAATCGGTGGCGACAACAGTAACGGTGCGCAGGGTACGTTTTACGAGGGCGTGATGACCACGGGCTATCCGTCAGACGCCACCGAGGCCTCAGTGCAGTCCAATATCGTAGCCGCCAAATACGTCGCGGGGTCGTTGACCAGCGGCGATGCGCTCACAGTTGGATCCTCCATCTCGCTGCGCGCTACTACGTCATGCTGCACGACAATGTACATCACACATACTGGCTCCACCGTCAACACCCAAGTCGTCTCATCGTCTAGCACCACAGCCCTCCAACAAGAGGCCAGCTGGACAGTTCGCACCGGCCTCGGCAACAGCGCGTGCTTCTCGTTCGAGTCCGTCGATACCCCCGGCAGCTACATACGGCACTCAGACTTCGTACTGCTGCTCGACGCCAACGACGACACGAAGCTGTTCTACGAAGACGCCACGTTCTGCCCGGAGACTGGCCTCAGCGGCACAGGCACCTCGATTCGATCCTGGAGCTATCCGACCCGTTACTTCCGGCACTATGAGTATGTGGGCTATATCGCGAGCAACGGCGGGGTTCAAGCGTTCGACGCCACGGCCTCGTTCAACGACGACGTGAGCTTCGTGATCAGCTCTGGCTTCGCTTCTTGAGTTGGGATTTTGGCAATTCTTACCAGAATATCGTGATGGACTGCTACAGCGGGTGAAGCGTGAGTAGCATGTGGTGTGGAAACAAATGTCAAAGTGGTGTGGTTGCATTCTCTATCTGGGGTGGGCGGGGGGACAGAGGGCCTGTGTGTTCGGCTATTTGGAGCTAGTGGATAGGGGTAGCTACAACCTTATAGCAACTTATTTCTCGTATGACCGGCTCGCTGGTCGTCATGAAATCTCGATACGCTATGGAGAGCAAACAATTGTCTCTAAGGTAAGGTACCTTATTCTACATGTGATAAGGCGGTTCTATACCCTTAACCATAGCATAAACATCCGAGAACGCCTTTGCCAGCTTCTCCGGAAGAGGCCCCTCCTCAAGCGCATCCAGAGTCACCTCCAACTGCTTAACCTTCGAAATACCAAACGTCGAGGTAAAGAGTACATCGCTGTATCGTGGGTAATTTTTGACATTTCGATGTTTGATGGGAAGGAAAGAGGAATTAAAGTAGGAGGTTAATGCTATGGATGGAGCTATAATAAAGATACAATTCTGATAACATAGCGTCTTTCATAAAACCTCGAACTTCGCGGTGACGTTGGAAATTAATGTATGCCTCCTTGATAAGCTACAGTAGGTGAAGAAATAAGCGAGCCTAGGTGAATTACCCCCGACGAAGACTGATTCCAGCAAAAGCTTTATTTCCGTTAGACCAAAACAGATATTTGGTAGTCGAACGTACCTCCGTGGTTTTGAACTTTAGAGCAGCTAATATTATTTCCCCTGTACGTTACCATATAAGCTTTTCTTGTTTCACTCGGGCCGGCTACTATATAGTGCGTGTAGTTTTGGCCCAGCCGGGTTTCCTACGCAAGAATTTAGATGATCAGGATGTCGAGAAGTCACGCCGCTTGCTGGGCACGGAGAATCGGCAAGGCATGATCCGGAGATATTGGTTAGAATATAGCGCAAGTGGAGGATATAGTGAAACTGCCACGAAACGCAAGGACGGTGTTTAGTTCTGAGCTACGACTAAAACAGACCGATATATAGGGCTAGTCTTGCAGGAGCTTCGTTTGATGTGTCCTCTTCCATATCTCTCATAGAGTTTGGGATATTCAGTGTGGTTTTATGTTAGTGTCGAGAAGCTATTATAATATCAACATAAAATGACGCTAGCAGTAGAGAGTTGTTGCAACTTGAAAAAGCAAGTATTAGGAATTCGACCTTATATAAATTTAATTTCAGTTTGAGAAACCCTGAACAGTTTTCCTAGAAACCGATCAGTAGTATTCAACTATTATATAATGCCCAAATTGTAGAATAAAGGCCCTATTAAGGAAGCGAGACGACAGCCGAGGGAAATTTACTAATACTAAGTTTTTGTGAATCCGGGACAACCGACCTTTTTTTTTTTAGACCTATAGACGCGGGGCAGACGTTTTAGAAGACTTTTGCGCTAAGAGCTTGGCTTTTGAGGATATACCTGGAAAACAACCCTAACTAGGAATGAATGGAAAGAAAAGTGCTCAGAGCATGACATGAGATGTGAATTGTCTGGATTTGCTTCTTATACAAGAATAAAACATAGGTAGTTGAACGTCCAACCATACCTCTTCTCCTGAACCGCTGGACACTCCAACTTCTGCATTTTTCTTAAAACCCTTATCTTTTTTCGACTCCTACTATCTAGTCTAACCAAGTATGTCAAATCTGGTATGTTTTCCTTTCCTTCTATCTGCCGAAGCCCAGGACCCTTGGGGTTTGTTATATTAGGAATACATCCTTCCTTGGCATAAGCGGTTATTTCTGATCTTAACTGACTTGACTACAACCAGGGCAATGCCACTGAAATCGCATACGCGGCAGCAACGCGAGTTCCGTCAATACTCGCCGGTAGCATCATCCCATTTTTAGTAGCCACGGTCTTTGTCATCGCTCGTCTATATTCTCGAGGAATCGTGACGCGAAATTGGGGGCATGATGATACCTGGATCACCATCTCGTGGGTTAGTTACATTACAGAGTTCAAGGCTTTCATTTGACAGCACAACAGCTCATATCTCGCACCAGATATTAGCTCTGGGCCTGGTAACCATAAGCTGCCTATTTACCAAATACGGCTCTGGTCGCCACCAAAAGACAGTACCTCTGACAGACGTGGTGCCTCAACTGAAACTCGCCCTGGCCCAGCGCCTTGTCTATCAACTAGCACTCGGCACAACGAAGATCAGTCTCTGCTACTTTTACCTGCGCATCTTCACGAACAATGCATCTGACAAACGGGTCCCCTACGCCATCATGGCCTTTGCGTCCTGCTACGCCGTCGCCCTGTTCTTCGTAACGGTGTTCGGATGTACCCCCCCGAGCGATATCTGGAGTCTGGCCCCAGCAGGGCGTTGCACGGGTGCCTATGGCCGCCTCGTTGTAATCTACACGCTGGGGGCTTTGAACATCGCGACGGATATCCTGCTTCTGGTTTTCGCTATCCCGAAGATTTGTAGGTTCTGCGACTCTCTCGGCCGCGATGAGCGAGCAGCGAGTACACGAGGTAACTGACCACTTTTAGTATCTTTGCAGATGGCGATGGGGCAGAAGGTAGCTCTGTTATTGGTCATGCCTATGAGCATCATGGTCATCGTTGCGGCGATATTCAGAATGGTTCTGTCAGCGAAGACCCAGCACAGTAAAGATTTCAGCTGTAAGAAATCACTTCTCTCTCCTGTCCGCTGATGCGCTGTTCTATCTAACTAACGATTTCGTGCAGGGGAGGGCATAGATTACACCATCTGGACCGGCGTTGAAGTCAACGCTGGGCTCTTCTGCGCCTCGGCGCCCGCCATCAAGCCCCTGCTTCGAAATTTCGCACCTGGCTTGCTCTCGTCTTCGAACGGCAGACGCACGTCGTACAACCGCAGTGGAAAGAGGGCTTATGGACAGGTTTCCCGCTTTGGTCGGTCGGACATCACCAGTTGGCGACGTGGCGGGACGAGATCTGATCGGATTGAACTTCAGAGTCAAGACCTTGAAAATGGGTCTCGGGAGGACGGGTCTGCAGTTCTGACGAATAAGGTATGGCGGGGTGATGTGCCGCCCGGCGGAGACTCTGAGAGTGAAAGGAGAGTTCTTGGGAGGGTGGACGGGCCTGGGGATATCAGGAAGACTGTTGATATTACGGTCAGTGAACAAAGGCGAGAAGCTACGGATGAGAGTCACGAGGGTAGTGAAAGTAGTGTTAAGAAGTTTGAGCATGTGTAAGAACATGATATACACAACTTGAAATGATCTATACGTACACTGACGTGGTTATGCTGCCATACCACGAGAATTTTAACACCTGGATTCGTGTGAACTGCGCCGTCTTTGCATAGGCGGGCCAGCTTCAGCTTAATTAGGCACTCCTCGTGTGTGCTCAGGTCTATTCAGTTCTAACTTTTAGCAAGGAGACAACCCGATTTGACCTTATTGCCAATATTTATCATCCGCCTTGCAAGACAAATGTCCCCTTTGACTCCTGTAGTGTTTTACGGCCGTCTTTATAAAAAGAAGAAGCCTCGCGGTGGAACGAAAAAGCTACACCAATTTAAACCGTGCTAGATTGCGTGGGATAATAAAAGTCGGTAAAAATAAGTGAACGATATTGATTTGCATAGAACGCGATCAGTGACGTGTAAGGTACGTCGATATGATCTCTTCAAGCGGTACCTGTGATTTCTAAGCTATGAATTCTCCAAGATTCGGGTCCTCTTAGTCTGCCGAACCTCCTGATCCTCCTTCTAACATCCTTGATATTTTTCCCCCGATGAACGAATTCCCGTGCACGTGGAAGCTATAGCTGACACCGAATCTAACGCAGCTAATAAAAACCACTACCTCTGGTTCTCTCATCTGATTGTTTCGAATTCCCAAATCACCAAGCGAAGCTCTCGATATGCAAGTCCACACTCGGCCCTCGGGTCGATATAGCGGCAGCAGTCGCAAATCTCGTGTTGTTCATCAAGCTCTCCGGACCACACGCACCGACAACGATCTTTTCCTGCGAATGCGCGCTTTTGACGACGCTGGCGATGATTAACTCAATATCGGGCCGTCCGGTGAGGTCAGCTGCAGCCGCTGAATTCGGAGGGGGTAGTTCCTTCGCTGCCTCGATATCGGAGGAACCTCGACGAGGAGAATGTTTGATTCCAGTTGTATAAATCGAGACGTTGGTGATTGGGGAGTCTTGAAGAATCTGCAAGGCTTGAGTATACCAAGTCAATTTCGCTATATGATTATCAGCACATGTACCTATCTTCCATGCGTCGAAATTGGGCTTACATGGATCTCTCAACGCCCACACGAATTCAATTATAGTGTTGCTGTTGGGTCCCAGCTTTGGTAGCAGACTGAGCGCGACGGCAAAAGTGAAGCTGGCACCTGTTCCGCCTGCAATCAACACAATCTTGTTGAACTTCTCCCACCGGGGTGTCGTGCCGTATGGTCCGTCAAGCGTAGCTTTGAGAAGCTGTCCCGGCTGCTGGAGCGCCATGTCATACAGCTTCCTCGTGAACCCTGAGTGACTATCTGCAACGAACGTCACTGGGTCGACGGAGACTATAGTGAAAGGGTGGCTTTGCAATCTCTTGACCGAGCCCAACATCAGCAGCGCGAACTTTCCGGGCTCGGCTCTAGGCACTGACTTCGTCAACGTGATGAGAATACCGCCGCCGTTGAGAGGCTCGATTTTCGCATATTGTTTTCGACGGTTGATGATCAAACGCAGCCCGCGGATAGAGCGATCGAGAACGAAAATAGCTGCAGTGAAGATGATGGCTCGTACGCTGTAGGTACTGAAATCGGGCCGGTGAAGACCAACGCCAAAGAGAACCAAGACCGCTCCAATAAGATGCAAAATATAGAATACCTCATAGTGGAACATCTTCAGGATGGCACTGATGAGAATGACAAGCATAGCCCCTAGAGCAATCATGCCGGGATGTTGAGGAATATCGACGATATTGCAGAGCTCGTTTTCTTGGCTTCGCGCGACAATGAAGAGGCTGCTAAGAATCAATTGGTATTCGAGAAGTAGGACATGGGTGTGTATGCTTACACTGAATGCAAGGTCGAGAGCAAAATGGTTGAGTAGCCAGCGACAACATGCAGATCATTGAGGCGATCGTAAGAGTACTCGGTCAGAAAAGCAAGAGGTGTATTTTTGATCGACAGAAAGAACACGAACGCTATATTTGCGACAGCAATCCTTTTAGAAGCACGTGGGTTAGTCGTGCTCTCTGAAGTCAGCAACGGATTAACTTACCATCCTAAGCGTCTTGCGAAGTCACTCAAAAGCTTCAACGGCCACTCTATCATAGTGAAAAGAAGGATGAAGTTGACCGTAACATAGATCAAAACAACGATTGCGTGTCCAACTGACTTGAAGCCCACGAGCTTCCTCAACCCTGCTTTTCGCACGGTTCTGGTTCGAATTCTTTTAGCCTCCAGACTCCTAGATCACAATCAACTGACTGACCTATTAATCACGGTGGCTGGTCTAGCCACGGGATTCTTGGGGCCATATTCTCGGATCCAGCGATTTGCAACAAAGATGGCCATTAGGCCAAGCATTGCAGCAGCAAAATAGACGGCCGAGTACAGATTTCCATCCGTAACGCCTGGCAAGTTGATATCGAAGGTGGCACAGCCCGGACCCCACAATGAAGTCATTTTTTGAGAGCGATGCTGGGGGTCTGCTGCTAATGCGCGTCAGGGTCTTCGATGTTGTGGTGTTGTAACTTGAAAAAAGGTCTAGTGCGTGGAACAGCCCTGGTTTGGAGAAGGAGATGAGAAATAGAGAAGACTGAAAGGGAAGAAAACATGGAAAATAAAGAGAACAGCGAGGAGCAGATCATTGTTTTGAAGACATCGAGTCTATTAATGAATTCGATTCAACGTAGATTGCAGAACATATGATGACGCCGATGGAACTTCGAAACTCCGTGTGCGCTGCGCGGGACTCATCGCAGCCCACCGAAGCCGTCTTTTAAGCAACAGTCAAGCCGCTCGGATCAAATACCAAGCCGGACCGCAAGACATTCCTTGGTGGGGATTGGAATGGCAGTTTTGAGAAACCGAGTCATGACATCGTCCTTGACCAGACGGAAATATATAACTGCGTACTTCCATTCTCGGACTAGTTCAGCTCGAGACCACAAGTGTATCACGTGATAAAGCCATAAGACACTTGATATTAAAAGTCTATTTGAAAGGCAAATATCCAAGAAGTTTCACATGTGTAATCTGACGCTGAAGCTTTGTGCGACTCGCTGAAGCATACAGCAGAGCCTTGGATTGCCTTCCGGAAACTGAGGATCTAAGAGGCTTCGGAATTTACTGCACGTTTGGGTCTCATTCAAGTGAACATCCTATGTTGTTAAGGCTTCTCTAAATCTTGCTGCTCAAATATGATCTTCCGGAGCGTCCGTTGTAGCAGATCAAAAGCCGTCATTATTAAAGTCGAAGTTCAAGTCCATTTCATTATTCTGGAACCCCAGCATGTCGGGCCAGATGGCATTCATATCTGCTAGAAATGGGCCGAAATCCAGGTCATCAAATCTCAGCTCATTCTGCTGCACTTGTGGGGCAGCGAGGGTTATCTGTTGGTATTGGGATTCGCCTTTGTCTCTGTAGGAATACTGTGGTGTAGCAAGAGTAGGATATTGCCTATAGGCCAAATTGTCTTGGCTGATAGATGTCTCTTTTTCGCAAGAGATTTCCTTCGCTGGGACCTTTTGCGCCTCGTCTGGGAAGCTGTCAAGCCTTCGTTGGCTCCCCTCAGCAGCCCCGCTCTCAGGAGGTGCGACTACGACTTTGAGCACGTTCTTGAGATGCATGAAACGGAGCATGTTCATAACGGTGCCAAATTTGGCTGCATTCGGACAGCGGTCGTTTTCTGCAGCCAATTTTAGATTGACTACAAGCCGTGAAAAATAGGAGTCGACCTTCATATCGTCTGCGGAGAACATCCGTCCAATCGCACTATCCGGGACGGTTGTGTCCATTGCAAGCTTATTGAGCACGATGGCAGCGTATATGATTCGAACAAAGTGGAAGGTGGGAATTTCCCGAAGCGTCTCGATAGAAAGTGAGAGAAAGGAGTCAAACGCAGTGTGGATCGTGACCAGTGTCGTACATAGGCACTCCATATGCATAGCTGATAGCTCACCAGCCTGCGTTGGACGACTACTCTTGAGAGCTTCCTCTGTGAATGGCGGCTGCATGTCGGAATGTTCAACCGACCCCGCATGTAGAGAGACTTCGTGCAGGTACAGTTTTGTGAGTAGCTCTCCGATTTCCATCGGCACTGAGTCAGGTAAGTAAGAAAACAAGATAGTCACATTTGTTATGAAAGCTTGCCTGGCTTGTCACTCATAGCCTCCGCCTGAAGAGAGTCCAATTGCGACTGCAGTCCTTTGACGACATACTGGATACTAGGATCGTTGAGACCAGCGCATGCTGCAGGATCCTCGATCGAGAGACTTATACCGACATAGTCGGCAAAACGCTGAAGACGTACCCATTGACAGAGAATTTTGTCTGGAGGGAGCGCCTCGGGAGAGGTCTCAAGATATTGGAGGCACTCGTCCAAGTATGGTGACCAAGCGATGATGTTCGAGCGCCTCAAGTTTTGCGCAGTTCCAGAGGCCAGGAAGAAGCATGTGACCCATGCACGACGTGATTCAGCCGTGGTAGGATCTGGAAGTACTGATTTCGACTTCGACTTTCCTTGCTCCGTAACCTCGTCCAAGCCTATGCTGCTCTTCAGACCACGTATCACTCGCTTTCGGCTCAACCCTATGTCAATTGCCATGACAGCCGCATTGTGAATGAGCTGATAGAATTTCAGCGCCTGGAAGCGCCCCGGCGGATAGTGCCAGACACAAGATATTTGGATCGCCTGTATCAACTCGAGTGATTTCTCGGCATCGACCAGTACTCTGCGGGCAATGACACGTGAAAATGCCCCTTCGATGTTCTTTTGAGACGCCAAAGGCAGCAGACCAGAGGCAGCATTGACGATAGCAAGGAATAAAACAGGGTTGGCCTTTTGGACCTCGCCAGATAAGGAGATGATAGGCATATGGGGGAGCATATTGTCGACAAAATGTTGGAAGCATCTTTTGGCATCGTTGGCGGAGATGATACCACTGGCAACCATGTCGAGATTGAGTGCCTCTGTAGATAAATCATGAGGTCCAACGTACGGTCGTTGCTCGGAGTTGAGGCCAGACCCAGCCGCTGTCATTTGCTGAATACTTTTCGTCAATTCCTTAACCTTTTGCTCCAGGGCCCCAATCGTATTGTTAGAAGCCGTATGCCGTACACGTCTAACGGCAATGATACACTGCCGCTTCGATGCAGCGCACCGCTTGCAGCTGATAGCTCTAGGGGTCTCGAAGATACATTGAACCTTCAGCCTCCTACAAGCTTCACATGCGCGCCGATGGCCTCGTGGCTTTGCTTTGGAACTTGGCTCCTCATCGGGGAGAGGCGCTGGTAGCTCTACGTCCACATGCAAAGAGCCTGAATCTCCAAGCCTGCTGCCCTCTGATGGACTGTGTTCTTGCGCGTACGCTGGCGGATCTTGTCGGTCGGAGGACATAGTGCAGTCCCAACTGCCGCTGACGTGAGGGAGCTGGAGGGCATGCGACGTCGAATCCCAATTCCGTCGAAGAGAAGCGAGTGGTTGTCCACTAGCAACCTTATAGACACGTTATAAACATACCATAAACATATAATCCGCCGCATATATGAGCAGTAGATGACGGTTTCGTTAATGTCAGGTGCAGGATCTATGAGGCCCTGATATGCAGAGGCTAGCTACCTAGTGTGGCGCTACCTAAGGAAGGGAGCAGGCATCACGTGTAGCGCAATACACGTGACAAAGAAACCCTAGAGAGATATTTACTATTTATATATTAAATAATACTATTACTTTTAATATAGCTACTAGAGGGAAACTATACGCGAAGGGGGTCTAAGGAGTAAATAAACTTTTCTGGTCTATATACTAGATAGTTTAATGCTTAAAAGCCGCTAGCAATAAACCTCTATGCTAGCCTTCTTATCCTCTCCCTACTAAAACAATTCATTCTCCTATCCTTCCTGAATAGATACTTAGTCCACAGTCATCTCCTCCGTAGCGTTATAGTTATTACTAACGCATCTATCAGCCGGGCGTATTGAACATTAATCGCGTTCCAAATAACCCCGAAACTTCAAGACAACTATTATACAGAGAACAATAACAGCATGCGTCAGATAGCATGAGAGAAAGACAAGTCTCGCAAAAATTTATCACCGGCTTATTGAATTTTACAGCGCACGGCGTGGACAGCGGTGGAATTTGCACGAGCAGCAATCAGCACTTTTCACCTAGTGCACCCTGGTCTTAGTCATGTTTTTGACGGTAAGCTTTTGCTGAGGATGTGTATTATTGCAGGGAGCGGGGATGTTGTGGAGGTTAAAAGCTATCTGCGTGATGGTGTTTCATGGTGCAGGGATGTATAATATTTATATTAGCTTTTCCAGCCTCGGCCTCGACGTGGATCTCGAGTCCTTGCCTACTCTTTAGCTCGAAGTAATGGTTTTTGAAAGTCGTGAATCATGCATGTCGCGTGGTAGAAGATCTGCAACCATGATGTGTCTTGCCTGGATTTATCGGGAGTAATGGAGGTTGGAGTGGTTATTATTTCTAAAGGCGCTAGGAATTGTTCTTGATTCTCAATAATCGCTATGCTCGTGGAACAACACTTTTACAAGCCCGCAGTAAATAGGGGCTTGCTAAGGCAAAGAATCGGGGTTGGAATAGGTAATGCCACCGATTTAATTACCCCTTTCCTAAGCGAGAAGCAGAATAGCATTTACCGAATGTTATGTGATCCAAACACGTTATTATTATTATATCACGCAGAGTCATTTATATGGCATTCCAAATTTATTTCCAAGTTGATACTAATGCATACTCTGCCTGTCTGTCTAATGAACGAATGCCTACCCATAATATCCCTTTTCCAGTCCTAAACCCGTCCCAAAACTCTCAAATTTATGCACCGCCGTTGAGTCTTCCCAATTCCTACGTATGCGCAAGGCTATCCATTGCATGAGATAGAATTTACCCGCAACCCCGTCCGTAAATACCCATCCATCCAGTCACCCTCGAACCCCAAAGCATCAGAGCTTAAACATATCCCCCAGCCAATCCAATAACAGCCACGATCCCGAAAGCGAGGGCAAGAGCCACAAGAAAAGCAAGGAATCCAACAAGAACCTGAACGAGGAAGTGCTTGAAACTGCCCTTGGGGTAACGGTTCAAGAGGGAGGCGAGAGGGTTGGTCGCTTTCGCAGTGTCGTTGGTTTCGGTGACTGCTGGTGTGTTTGTAGGAAGGAGGGTAGCTTTGTCGTGGAAGTCAATTTCCTCGTAGCTGCTGAGCGATCCGGTGCTGCTCATGCTGGATCTGCCGTGCGTGGGCGCGGGGATCTGGATAGCGGGAGCGGGCGGTGGTGCCTGTGCCTCAAGGTCAACCTTGGGCTGGTGTTCGCGGAAAGGGTTCATGGCTGTGGTTTTTTATGCAAGAGTGCTGTGTTTGTGTGGGTAGGGTGTTGTTGAGTAGTCGGGAGTAGAAGTGTTGGTGTTGAAGTAGTTGGGTGTTTGGCTACAATGGACAGACGTCTTTTATACTCCGTAGAGCTGGAGGCCTGGAGTGGAGATGGTGGATGCGAGGATACGAGGATGCAATGAATAGGCAGGTAATAGTCTATTCGTGCTACTGGGACGTAATAATAGTCAATTTGAGTATGTTCTGTTCTTGTTCCATCATTGTTTATTAGCTGTTCTCAGATTAGTGTGTACAGGGCAAGCTCGCTGGATTCTCTTGTTACAGTACAACTATTCTCATTTAGGAATCCTAATATAACAAATCCCCAACCCTGCGCACCAGCTAAGTCAGCCTTAGCATACAGAGGGATTATTTCTAGCCTCTTTTCCTCTGCGCACTATTAAGGTGCAGAATACCGGTTTCTTTTGCCCTGCACGAGATTAGACATTTTGCAGCATTTTACACCCAACTTGCCAGTGATGCTGTCTGCACACTGTACGGGTTTGGAAAGAACTTAAATATACTAGGAAGGGCCTGGTTTGTTTGACTCCATTAGCCATTAAACAATCCATAGCACCAACACCCTGTGCACTTTAGCAGGAAGTATCGAGCTCGTTGATTCCATTGCATACGCAGCCGTCCAACTTGAACGAGGAGACTTGAATTCAGAATACCAACACTCTTGCGCGTGCTGTGGCGACTTGCAGTGTTACCCTTTTGGGGGGTTGACATTAGGATTGGAGATCGAAGGTCAAGTTGTTCGCTTTCAAACGTGGATTTTCTTCCAAAATCACAGCTTGGGCCATATTCCACAAGCATATCCAGCTACCGTTGCATCTTGTCTTAGTGAGTTTACGGTAAAGAATGATATATTCATTGAACTACAAGAAAAGCAAAAAGTGAAATACGATACAAAAACGTGCGAGGTTACATTCCAAATGACAAGTCCACTTTTATCCCTCTCGTTTAACAAACCAATCTGAAAATGAATATAGCAAAACTTTCTCTGAGAAATTCGTGTTTTGATCTTGGGTAGAGCGTTTTCAACAGCCGTGAAATCACTCCCCTATCCATGGAAAACTGTCAAATGATTCCGTATCCGAGTCCTCTCTCCTTTCTGCGGCAACCTCTGCATCGCGGTTAGAAATCCACGGAAGCTGTCATCTAGCTCAGCCTCAGAAGATTCTCTCTGCTTTTCGGTGTCAATGCAACCAATGGGAAGCAAATTCAAAGTATACCAAGTAAAACAATCTCCCCAGCATCGCTAACATAATGATATCTCGAGACTCGAGATTTCACAGGTGCGGCTGCGGCCGAGCGCCGCCGTCCACTAAAACCAACTCCCTGCTGTCAACACTTGGTTCTGGATTGGCTTGGTCCCTAGTCTCGTCTGCTACATAATGCTCAAGGGGTGCCCCGTCTTTAAGCCATTGAAGAGTCTTCCTCTCTTCCACAATGAAAGCTTCTTCAAGCCCAAGTGTGTTCATATCCAATTCTTCTTCTGCAAGCCGAAGATTTTCAGCTGTATTGTCCATTTTCTTGAAAGCGATATTGGTAGTTATAGTTGGGGTACGCATATATCGCATGGATTCGCTTTGACACCCTGGAATCGGGTTAGCTTAGTTAGAACCTGGGAATTGTTTTAGAGATACTGTGAGCCGTACAGTGTGAGAAAAAGGTTGCTCCAGCTCGTTCATAAAGCTCAACCCGTGTAGAGGGACGGTTTGCGAAGTCAAGATCCATTAAAGCATCTAATCGGGCATCGGTTGGATTCGGCCCATTGCCGCTGCGCATGAGCCAAACAGAGGTTCGCGGCATGTTCTCCTTATCGAAGGCTATATCTAACTTATGTGGCTTGCCGTAGAGAGGACGCAAAGCCTCGTTGTCGGCAGCCCAAAAGGGATATCGAGTTTGTGCCATGAGTACTGCTGTAATGCTGCCGAGATAAGAGCTAGAAGAGAGTCAAGAAGGAAGCAATAACCTCGATAAAGAGATGGGAAGAGAAAACGGAGAGGAGGTAGGGGATGCATTTTGTAATAAAAGCGGACATAACAGTTGGTAAAGCTGCGCCTTGTTAGGTACTCCCTCGATTTGTTGTGATGTTGGCGCTACGATCTCTTTGTTGTTAGCGGGGTTGTAATTGGTATCCTGTGCCAGATTTACGCATTAAATTATTAATAAAGACGCGCGAAATAAAGCGACCAGATGTTTAAAGTTTTATTTGAAGTCTACCCGCTCTATGATAACTCTCCTATTAATCAGGAACGTAGTCTTAATTTTATAAGTAAGAGGTGCAGGCACGCTTCTCCAACTCAACCCCTCAATCCGCCCTCCCTCACTAGAAACCCAAGATATTCTCTAGTTGTTGGAATGTATATGTCACGTGTTACTTACTATTACTTTTCTATATTTTCGCGCCTTTGGCAGGGGTTAAGCTCATGCTGCAGAATACTCACAGAATGTACATATGAGCATACTGAGCTGTCATCTGAAGCGTCTTCAACGCTGCCCGTATTCTTTTAGACATTAAACCAACAATGGACAAACAAGATAAGCACTCCTGGCTAGGCTCTAAAATTGCACAGATATTTCGAAACAGAGGTGCTGATAGTGCGAAAAATGCATCAAGCCCTCAAATCACCCCACCTGAAACAAGCCTCTCAGTGGAACGGCCTGCCACAGGTCAAAAGACAGAAACAAAGACTACAGGTTGGAATATCGAAGTGGAAGCAGTAGCAACAAATGACGATTCGATTCAGCCAAAACCCCAAAGAATAGGTCAGACAGTACATGGGCGAAGTTGAAGCATGCTTGGTCACAGCTGATTTTATCTAGAGCGCGTGACTCTTCCCCCTTTGATCGATGAAGTTCATCCAAACCCCCGTGTTTCAAAAGCCAGAGAGAAACTACAAGAATCAACAGAGCAATTAGAAGCATCTTTGGTTATTTATGCCCGAAAATTTGAAGGCCGTCTACCTTTCGAAGACGCCGATGTCAAGAATATATTGGCCAATGGTTCCCAGAGCTCGCCGTTGTCAGGCGACGATTTCGGACGATTCATCGACCAAGTGTTATCAGATCAAAAGACCGATACTGGTAGTGTGCGGGGTAGAGTCGCAGCGTGTATGTCTAAAGTGTATCCGATTGCAACTCTTGCTTTAGGAATAGTGTCGTTAGCTGCAGATGTAAGTTCTCATTCATGCATTAAACGAGTCTTCGAAGATCTAACTCTTCTGATAACTGTAGGCCGCTGGGTTCCTGCCTTTGAAGATCACCGCAAACGGTCTCACTCAGGTCATCTCACTAGCTTCAAAAGAACACAGTCGATCTGAAGACATCATTTCTGCGTTGGACAATCTCAGCAGCCACCAATCGTTCTTCGAGGACCTACGAGACATTGGCGCTGAAGAGCTGCCTACATCTGTTCAAGAACACGCAACGTTACTCCTTGCCGCTATCGCCGGGTATTTGCGCCTGAGCTTGGATTTCTTGCAGAGCCACTATGTAGGGAAGATCGTCAAAGTCATTGGCAAGGATGATGTTGGTGAAGCGCAGAAGGCCGTAGACTTGGGGATAGCCGACCTTGATAGAGCAGTGGTTCGGGAGACTTATCTTCTTGGAAAGAGAAGAGAGCAAAGGGAAAAGCTCGAGAATGCTCGCAATTCTCTCTCGCGATTGAATTTCAGGGACAAACACGATGATGTGTGGAAACGACGACTGGGCGAGACCGGCGAATGGATACTCTCGGAACCTGGATTCCTGAAGTGGATAGACGGTACCATCCAGTCCATCTGGTGCACTGGACTACGTGAGTCAAACTCCCCGCTCACTAGAGGAGATCATGTGTCTTAACATGAAGATAGCCGGAGCAGGGAAGACTTTTGTGTTGTAAGTAGTAATTCAATCTCAATGGCAACCTACTAATTAAAGCGCAATCCAGTTCGACCATAGTGGATTACATAACCTCCAAGGAAGGTCGTGGTCATTGGAAAGCCGACCTGAAAATCGGCGTCGCGTATATATACTGCAGCTATAACGACCAAAGAGCGCAGACGCTCGATGCACTTCTTTCCAGTGTCATACAGCAGCTGATATCTTCATGCCCGACTCCATCGCAGACTTCTGACCCACTTCTCAAAAGATCACTGGCATTTCAAGAGTACCATATGCATGAAGGCCACTCGCCGGTAACCTCGGATTACATCCAATTGCTTGGGGAGGTTGTGGGTGAGTTGGGACGAGCATATGTTCTTGTTGATGCTCTAGATGAATGTTCTGAAGTGGACCACAGCGGGTCAAACACACGCGCAACGCTCATTTCAGTTCTCTTAAACCTACCTATTCAGTTGCTCGTAACATCACGGCAACTTGAAAGTATCAGAGATCTCTTTCCCAGTACTTTAGAATTACCGATCCGCCCTGATCGACGGGATATACAATCTTATATCAAGTGGCGGATATCCGATCCCGTTTACGGCAGCAGAAAATTGCTACGACTTACTCAGAGTCACGAAGGTCTGCAGGATCATATCATCGATGAAATATTTCTGAAATATTCCCAAATGTAGGTGAACCTCACTTGGCACCGAAGCTATTGTTAATGGATCTCCACAGTTTCAACTTGGTTCGTCTCCAGATGGATCATATACGAGACCTGAGCACAGTAGGGGAGCTTCGAGCAGCTTTGTCAGCCTTGCCAATGCGAGAGGGGGACTTCTATGGCCAATCAATAATGCGAATTCGGGATAATAGTGCGCAGCGTGAAAGAGCAATGAACGTCTTATCGTGGGTTTTGCGAGCTAGGCGTCCGATGAAACTCCACGAAATTATCCATGCGGTCGCGATTCTACCGGATCAAGCCTCGGTAACAAGCTATCTCGACTTCGTTCCTCCCTTAGAAGACTTGGTGGATTCCTGCGAAGGCCTCGTACTCATAAACCATGAGAGTGAAACGATGACTTTCGCTCATCCAACAATCAAAGAGTACCTTGAGAAGACTAGTCGCAGTTCATTTGACATAGATCCGGAGATAACTATCTCTCAAGCCTGTCTGACATATTTATTGTTCGAAGAAATGAAAGACCTAACCACGAGTAGCATATTCGAGAATGAGAGCTCCAAGTACCCCTTGTTGGACTACAGTTCTACGCATTGGTCGACGCACGTGCATGGAAAGCCAGAACAAGTGTATATCGAAATAATCATGAGGTTGCTTCACCAACATTCCAGGTCTGGAAGTGTATTACCGGGACTGCGAGACCCTGATTATGAGGATCCGATGTGGGACTATGGGCCGTTTGATATCATGCGTGATGGTTTATGGATGGCATCAGCCCTTGGCTTAGACGACGCGGTGGCACGTTTGATTAAAATGGGAGCCGAGATTGAGACAGACAGTGGAAATCAGGGACGAACAGCCCTGCACCTGGCAGCAGAACGACGGTACTTTGATATTGCGAAGATGCTTCTGGAAGCTGGAGCTGACATCGAGGCCAATTCCAAGTATGGAAGGACCGCACTGCATTTTGCTGCGTACAATAATGATGCTGCATTGACGAAGTATTTGCTGGATGCCGGGGCAAATATTCAGGCTCGGGGAAAGCACGAAGAATCACCGCTCCATATCTGTGCAATGCGCGGGTTTCTAGAAACAGCCAGAGTATTGCTTGAAGCCAATGCAGACATCGAGGCCAAAGCCGAGGAGGGGGCCACTCCTCTTCTGATTGCGTGCTCTGAAGATCAAACAGAGATGGTTCGTTTTCTTCTAAAAGCTGGCGCCAAAACAGACTTTCGAAAGGGTTGGAAATTGCGAGAAAAGTTCCCTGAATTCTTCGAGGGAGAACCCAGTGACTAAAGTCGGGAAGAGGGAGATGATTCTTATCCCGCTAATGCTTTTCTGGTTAGCAAATACAATCCGTTCGACGAGTTTGATGATGCGAGGGGAATTACTTGTAATGAATGCCCCTACGGAGAAAGAGGTCTGGGTAGTGAAATGGATAGTCGGTTGTCGGTGACCGCGCAAGAGTCTGGACTTGTTTGAGTCACTTGTAGATAGTGTCGCAGATTCTCATTTTGGAGAGAAATATAAAGAGCATGATCCTCTTGGAACAAGCCCCCACAGATCCCACAAGGTAACCGTATACAGTAGAGGCATGCGCAATAACCCTCTGATAAACTCTCATACAAGCCATGAATTTTCGGTGTAATAACCTCTGGGAACGTGGATGAAATGTTATCCATATACCGTATTCAAACTCTTGTCTAAGAAAAACCTACATACCGCAAATGCAAGGGGAACAGCATACCGAGTAAGCTATGGCTGGTGATAGCGGAAATTAAATGTAGCCTGAAGAAGCCTAGATCCGCCGAATTTAGGCTCATCCTTACCCCTTGAAAACCTGGGGGTGTCTGGGGTGAGAACTTAAAATAGGTATATGGTCAGCGTACCGCCACCACCTTCACAGAAAATGCGCAAACGGCCCAACTACCAAGGACGCGACGCGACTACTGGTAATACACCGAGAAAGTGAGAGAGAGAAGTCGAGTACTGTCGCGAGGCAAGATGAAGTTATTCACGAGCTGCTATCTAGTAGCAGCAGCCCTCTTGACCAGTGCTGTCCAAGCCGGTAAGCGTTCCCCCTCTTGAGTACCCCCGCGAACGAATTGACTGACCAAAGCTCGCTCCACCTCTAGACGGCCAGGTCTGCAGTTCCAAATCCAGCAGCATCAACAACTTCCGCATCCAATCCCAAAGCGATGCCGACGCGCTCTCGAACTGCGGCACCCTACAAGGCGACGTGACGATTACAGGCGGCGGACAGATCAACATGCTGAGCCTCTCGTCCGTTTCCGGGGCCCTGAATATCACGGGCATCGGCGGAGGCTCGATATTCAGGGTTGCGATTCCGTCGCTGAAGACAGCGGGGAATTTGACGGTGCAGTTTGTGGATTCGCTGACTCTGACGGCGCTGAAGAATATCACGGCGGGGGATTTCGTGGTTAGGAATAACACGTTTACGAGTCTCGCTCTTCAGCAGCTGGAGCATGTTGATGGCTCGGTGGCTATAATCGGCAATGAGAAGCTGAATAGTGTACAAATGTCGGATCTGGAATCGATTGGAGGGTCGGCGTCGAGCTCGGGAAATCTGACGATTCAAGATAATCCTTCTCTCACCACATTAACGAGCATCAACGATCTAAACATCGTCAGGGGAAACATCAGTCTAAGCGGGCCCTTTCAGACGTAAGTATCCATGTCCATATCCATATCCATATCCACTCCAGGAGAAAACAAGAACATCTGCTGAATCAACAAACATCTCCACAGTGTTCGGTTTTCCGACCTAAAGACCTTTGCGAAAGGATTCTCGCTGAACAGCACGAAAGCCGGCTTCGATTGCTCTGCTTTCGATCGGATAAACGCCACGTCGCCCAGTCACAACCAATATTCATGTCGAGCCTCCCTACCCGGATCCACAAAAGACACAGCGCGCCATGCAGACGGCACGCACAGCACGCTCTCCCACGGCGCCATCATCGCCATCGTCGTCCTCGTAGTCGCACTCATCATCGCGGCCGTCGCTGCCTTCTGTGCCTTCAGATGGTGCATGGCTAAGCGGAGGAGAGCCAGAGCGGCGGGCAGTGTGAGAGCGGTGCCTGTTGTACCGGGAGACTTTATCCCCGGACAGACGAGTTACTTTCCGGGTGGCGGCCAGAAATACGGGCCTGTGTCTAATGAGGGGGGGCTTGGGTCACCATATGGACGGGGTGTGGAAGAGCATGAGATGCATAGGCCTATGTATAATCATTTTCCAGGACCGCCGCCTGGTCATGAACAGTACCGGTAATCGGCAGTTTGTTTGATGGTTTCACGACAGGTCGTTTTGCGTCATGTGTATCGAAAAGATTTCTTTCCACGCCCTGTTTTTACGGAAGATATATCTTAAAGCTCTGAGATGAGGTCCATCCTCAGGTTCATGTTCCATTGAACACCGTTCCCGTTCATCAACTTATCGTCCCGCCGTCTACACGTCTCACAACAATAGAGTACATTCATCAGTACAGCAACCAAACCATATCGCAGCTGTCCCGCAGACTGCGGTGGTGTGGTCCCAATACCAATACCAACAGCAACATCATTTACCACCAGCGTCAAACTCGAAAACACTGGTACTATCCACGCCCTAGGAGTGAGGGCCTCGCAGAATAACACCCAAGATCGCCTGGAGGATACTGGAGTATAGGAATAGTGATTATTTCGGTTGCGTATGTGTGCTGTACGAAGTGTGCGGACGGAGGAGGGTCTGATTCAAGGCATTTTGGCAGTATCACCTTCGGATACAGTCTACGGTACGAATTTTCTCCATCGCTAGTCAAGGAGATTAGGCCCAGATAGGTGGGTGGCATACTCATGTGGATTATTATGAACATGGATACAGGTGTTCCCAGGCGTGGGATGCTTGGGGATAGGATAGGGTGCTTATTCATTGTACCGAGAGGCTGGTTTTTTATAACAAGGTTGGTAGGACTTATCTACTGTGCAGGGCAGTTTTATAATTGCTCGGAGAAGGGTTGGTTTACCCAAAATATTCAGCCCCTTTCCGCTTGTTCGCCTTCCTCGCTTAGGTAGTACTGTATTTGCTAATCTTCCTTTACTGGTGCAACTAAACCGAACTGTACTGTCCACGTTCATATATCCTGGGTCGAAGCCGAGCGGCTATATGACCAAGTGGCTTTTAAATCATATTCATATTGTTATATTTGACTCCTGCTCTGGATCCTACAACTGCTTGGCACCGCTAAGATATATGCGTAGTTACAACACGCCTCTACTCCTTGATAGGTATAGTTATATCCTGCATCCCTATATCCTCTAGCTTCTCCTCATTATCCGGGTTCTGGGATTCAATCATAGCGACCGTCCTTTTATCCTGCAACCACACAATGCCGATCCACAGAATTAGGAGAACGGAAATACACACCATAGCAATGGTACCCCTATTGAAACCCTATTGAGAAGTAAGTACTCCGTACGCTGCCAAAATCTAAAGTAAATATGTAAGTGGTGTTTGGGTGTTTGCTTACCTTCTTGGCATCTGTGGCTGGGTAGAGAACAATTCCCCAGAACGAGAATAGGACTGAGGAGGCGCCTATAGGAAGCGTTAGATGGTGCGGTATGAAATGGTAAAGTGGTGAAGATGGGAATACCATTCATGGAGTATAAGATCACGGCCCGCGAAGCGTCATCGTTTTCGCGCACGAGGATTTGGGTAGCCCATGCGAAACACACGGGCTGGATCGCGTACGCCGTGGCAGCGAGATCTGGACGTACATACAATCAGCTTCAAATCTTCCCTTGGCATCAAGCCAGCATTGAATGAAAGGGTTGGAGAGGGAGGCGACTTACAGTAAGCGCCCATTTTCGCTCCGTTGCCAATGTGTTCCCAGCACAGCAGAATGATGCACGCGGCGATCTGGAGGACACAGGTAGCGATGCCCCACGGTGCGTGCTTGCCGGTGGCATCGATGGCGATGGATGTGAGGAGTGTGAGCACGATTCCGATGGCGTAGAGACCGAGGGGGTAATCGTTGTTCTGGGGGACGGTGAATTGTTTCGTGGACTTCATCCATAGGAGCATGCAGCTTTGGGTGTTGAAGGCCTCGAGAGCGCCGCCGATGACCCAGAACAAGGTGAATATCCAACTTGGGAAAGTTAAGAGTGAGTTCGTCTGGGCGGGGGGTTGGTAATGGTTACTCACAAGTTCAGGTTCAACAGAACTCTCTTGATGATCGAGAATCCGATCTTGTGACCTTCGGGGTTCTTGGGCGGTAGGCGGCTGAGTGCAAGGGCTTTCTCCTCTACTGAGAAGTATGGCGCCTTGGTAGTCTCGGGAAGATCCGGGAAGGAGAAAAAGCCAAAGATGGCAATTGGCAGCGTGATGATACCATCAATGATGAAAACCTTCACATTAAATTAGCGCTCCTAACACCGCAAACCTTGGAACGAAATTTCACGCACCCACTTCCACCCCGGTAAGCCTGCATGGCCATCCATGGTCTTGTAGATGGCCGTCATCATCAGCCCAGCAAACATAGTCCCAGCCATCCCCGAGGCCGCGAAAAGACCGATCCGCTTCCCCACCTCCTGCGGCTTGTACCACGATCCGATTATGTACTGCGTGCCGCTGTATGTCGAGGCTTCGATCATGCCTTGAAAGAAGCGCAGCGCGGCTAGTTGAGTAAAGTTGTGCGTGGCTGCAGTACACATTGTGAGGCCGGTCCATATTAGCGTCATGAGGGGGAACCAGATGCGCGGTGCTACGACTTGGATGGCTAGAGCGTGAGGCACTTGTCCAATGATATCTGGAGAAGGGGTTTGGGTTAGTGTTATGGTTGGTTTGGAGGGGGGTGATGGCTAGCTTACAACCAACGGACAAGCAGGTAACAAGGTCATTATATTGATTCCCTACGAGTCCCACGTCCTCCTTGAGACCAGATACATATGCATTGGCCAGTGCTGCACGGTCTGTCGGGTTTGAGTTAGCAATATGTTTACCTTGGGAATGAGGAGTATTTGACTACTGACCTAGGTAGTTGAAAAAGAATGAAAGACAGCAGTATGTCTGGCATTGATCTTAGTACGCAAGCTCCAAAGCCCTCTATTTAGAAACTTATTTGCTCACTAGGATAAAAAAGTCGATTTTGCGCACAAGCTGAGTTTAAAAGTAAGTCATGAGTTTATCGTATATGGGAAGCTTGAGTCTTAACTTACCTTACGTTCTGCGGTAGTTTCTGCAGGCTCACCCCACACCAAGACTCGCAAATCATAGAGTCTACCCATATTTGACCGCTATATATATGTTCCAGGGAAGTTGATAGGGAATTAATAGCTGTCGTGAAGCAGTTGCGGATGTAGGTTCGAAAGGAGACGATTCAGAGGCCATCGTCTACATGAAATACTTTTCGGATTCGATGCCTACGTCTATCTAAAGTGGAGTGAAGAGATAGATGAAGTTCTAGAATTGCATATAGTAAAATGGGGTCCAAAGATAAGGAAATAAACAAGCGGCTGAGTGTCAAACCATATCATACGTTTCTAGCGCCAACTTTCATCCTTGCTAGTGCGCCTCCCGCCATTTTCGGATTTTAGCCCTCACCCTTGCCACAGAAACGTGGTCTGGGGCGGGTAACAATCCCATCTATTCAAGCATTAGCAGAACTAGCAACAAGTCCATGAGGTTGCGAAGAACCCGATGAAGGGTGGTTTCTTCTGTGTTTTTCAGTCTCGTGATCAATAAATTACATTGACAAGGCTTACCCGGGAGCAAATTTCTAATCCTATTTATTTTCTAGCTCTTTGTTTTGAGTTCAATACCATTCGCCTATTCGTCTTTTTGTGTGTGTTGTGGTTCGAAATGGCTTACACTCCACCATCATCACCATCATCACCGCTTGACCTTGGTTGCCTCCAGACCGAGCTTCAAAGTGCCAACACTTCAGATATTGATAGGGTATCCACGCTGGAAATGTGTGGTATGTTGATTTTCCACCTCCAAGCACCTAGACCGAGCTAACGATCTAAAGATATAATCAATAGAGAAGATGCCAAAATTGCTAGCGCTGTACAGATGTGCCTCCCTGAAGTCGCGACGATAATCGATTTGATGGCTCCCAAGGTTCTGAAAGGAGGAAGAGTCATCTATATAGGGGCTGGGACAAGCGGCAGGTGAGACTTCCAGCTCCATACGGAACCCGTACTAATGTTCCACAGGCTCGGTGTTTTAGACGCTTCAGAAATGTATGTTCCCAACAACTTTCCATTCATTCCTGCTGTAACTCAACATTTAGTCCTCCGACCTTCTCCGCACCATATTCGCAATTCATCGGTCTGATGGCAGGAGGCGATGTGGCTATAAGAAAAGCGGTGGAAGGAGCTGAAGACTCGGAAACCTTACCCGTCGAAGACCTCTCCTCGATAATACCACCGCTGGATCCTTGCCTTGACACAGTGATTGGAATTGCATCTTCGGGGAGGACTCCATACGTGCTGGCGGGGCTGAAGTATGCCAAAGAGCTGGGGTGTCTATCAGTAGGCATCGCATGTGCGAGGCTGCTGCGGATCTTTGGTTGAATGCGTCATGGGGAGCGAAGTTGTATCTGGGAGTACGCGCTTAAAGGCAGGCACTGCGACAAAAATGGTGCCTAATTTTCCATATCTTCACTTTCGTCAAACGCATGCTAACATGTGTATTTCTAGCTCCTGAACATGATATCCACTGGTGTGCAGATCCGAAATGGCAAGACCTATGGTAATCTGGTATGTTATTTTATGTTCATTCTTCGGGTTGTGCTGTGCACAGAATTAACTGATTCCCCCGCTAGATGATTGACGTGAAAGCCTCAAACGAGAAATTGATCGACCGATCCCGACGAATCTTCCGCACGGCTCTACCCAAATCTCCATTCTGTGACGTGTCTCGGGATGGAGTTGTTGATACCCTTATGGCTGCCTGTGACGGTAGCCTCAAACTTGCTCTTGTTGTTGCCAAGCTGGGATGTACTCCAAGTGAGGGGAAGTATAGACTTGAGGCTGCAGGAGGCGCACTTAGAGAAGCTTGGGAAAGAGGAGAATTTTCAGGGAAAGTGTAACAATATGGCAGTACGGTATCGCACGTAACAAATCTAGACTCTCACAATCCCAGCCACGATTCCAAGATCTAATAATAAATCTCACGTTGCTAGCGTACCCCATAAAGCAGACGTTGCTAGCGCCAAATACCGTACGCCACTTGGCACCCCCACCTTCCGATTGTACCCAGGTAACATCGCAACATGGACCCTTGGACGCGGTGTCTTGACTTTACTCTCTCATTCACTTATGATATTATGTTAGCATCTGCAACCTAGGTGCGTTTAACTACAAGACAACAAAAGTTCTGTGGTTATTAGCTTTTTTCAGCAGTGAAGTTTGCGTGGGGCTTTCAGATTTCTGTCTATTTAGGCTTAACGCGCCCCTCAGTTGTCCACTATTTCTTCATTTCTAGGGGGAGCTGAGCTTATAGCCCGCTAGTAGCATAAATTTCCACCTCTGATCAGATTCATGCCCTGAATATTTTCATAGGTGGCATTCTGACACTTGGAAAAGCTTGGGCATTTATCGGTTGTTTGCATTCTGTTCTATGTTGCTTTCACACCTTGCATTGCCTATTGCTTTTCAAGCTACTCATTTCTAATCTGCAAACCCCACTTGAATATCAACCTGGAGTTTGCTACTAGAGGATTTTGTTGACTTCTTTCTTTAAAGGAGCCTTTATATAGAACAACACTCGCAAACTCAAAATGGTGTCTTTAACAGTAGTGGGCCTGAATTCAGGCACAAGTATCGATGGTAAGTTTTCGGCTTCCCTTAAATGCCCTTCAAACCTGCCTCATCTTGTGATTTCAAGCTGATTGTCAACCAGGCATTGATATCGCCCTGTGTCGAATATCTTCTATTCCCCACTCGTGCGACCTGGAGGTAGAACTTCTCAATTACACAGAAATTCCAGCAACAGCTTCTCTACGCTCCCGTATACTCGGCGTCGTCCGCCCCGGTGCAACCACAACTCTTGAAGATGTGTGCGATCTCAATTTTGCTCTCGGTGAAGAATTTGCATCCGCAGTCCATAAGTCAGGCATTGACCTAAGCAAGGTCGATCTCATTGCAAGCCATGGCCAGACTTTATGGCACATCCCAGTTGGGGAGCGGATTTCCACCCTGCAGATGGGTGAGCCTGCCGTGATATCAAAGAGCACAAATAAGTACAACCACCTTTTTCTTATAAACAGTGAATAAAAACATTGAAAGAAAACCTGGTACTGATTGCTGGTGCTAGAACGGTCATATCTAGCTTTCGGACGGCAGAACTTGCGGTTGGGAGACAGGGTGCACCGCTCTCTGGGTTCTTTGAAGCTGCGATCCTTGCGCATCCCTCTCAGACCCGTATCAGCCAGAACATTGGTGGAATCGGGAATGCAACTGTCGTCCCGTCCGGCAAAGTACCGGATTCCGGTTACTTTGCCTTTGATACTGGACCTGGAAATGTACTAATAGATGCGACCGTGCGCTACATATCCAACGGAGAAGCACACTATGACAAAGACGGCGAGATGGGGGCTAGAGGGGAAAGCGAAATAGACAACGAAGCTGTAGAGTGTTTCTTGAAGCGGGACTACTTTGAGAGGAAGCCACCCAAGACAACGGGACGGGAAATGTTCAGTGATACCTTGGCTAAGGAGATCATAGACGACTTGCGAGGTAAAGGTATGAGCAACGATGGGATCGTCGCCACCATTACCCGTATGACATCAGAGTCCATTGTGCGCGCCTACGAGAACTTCGTGATACCCGTCGTAGGGCACATTGATGAGGTGTATATCTGTGGCGGGGGAGCTTTCAACCCGAATATCATGCGCCACTTATCTGCGCGACTCCCCGGGACCAAAGTCGGGATTTTGGATAGCACAGCAATTGGCATAAGCGCTGCTGCTAAGGAGGCTGTTTTGTTTGCGGTGCTGGGTTTTCTGGGCATGTGTGGGCGCAAGGTTGCTGTTGCGAATATGAGCGAGACTAGGCGTGAAGTCGTTCTGGGCTGTGTAACTCCAGGAGATAATTACAGGAGCTTGTTGCAGAAGGTAGCTGGTGATAAGGAATTTATGGAGGCGGGTACTCTGGGGCGAATCTTTATGAGATGATTTGGTTTACCTCGCAAATGAAATAAGTAATGAGTAGCAGTGGTTGGCGCTTGATATGCAGTTTTTTATGTTTCAAGTCACTTGGAAACGCATCCGTTCTTGAAGACTTGCGCCGCATTGACATCCAATCTAAGTCACGGGAAAAGTGGAAATATTATAGTCTCTCTTCTTGAAGATAAGGACCACATCCATACAGTTATATAACGCGGTTGTCAGACCCTTACCAGACGTCCCCGTCATGGCTGCAGACACGTTAGACCCTCTCTGGAACAACATAGATCGGCAAGTTACAGCTACAAATATGGTTGTACTTGTGAATACTAGTCTAACATCTACACAGGGCTGTGGGCCACCAATTTATGTTTGGACGGGACGGTACACAAGTTACCCCCTCAATTCGCAAACTGATCGAAGAGCAACATATTGGATCAATCCTACTCACTGCAAAAAATCTCACTTGTGACTAAACACCTACAAGCCAGCGGCCTGATACATGCTGACTCGCTGTAGCGGCTGATCAGACAATACGGCTTGTCCACGAACTGCAAACAATCGCATACGAGGCTGGTCATCCTGTACCTCTCTCCATCGCCCTAGATCAGGAAAATGGAGGAGTCAACAGCTTATGCGATTCGGGCTGTATTACCCAGTTCCCAAGCGCCATGGGAGTTGCTGCTACTGGGTCGCCGGAGGTAGCGTTCCAGGTCGCGAAAGCTACAGCACTTGAGATTTCAGCAGCTGGAATAAATCTCATATTAGAACCGGTCCTTGACGTGCTTGCAAATGCACGCAGTCAACCGCTTGGGGTCCGATCCACTGGCGACGACCCGCAAGTCGTCTCTCAGTTTGGGTTATCTTATGTGAAGGGTTATAAAGAGGCTGGCATCGCTACATGTGGGAAGCATTTCCCTTCCTATGGAAACTTGGAATTCATGGGTGCTGGAGCAGGCTCCGGTACCCCGGTCATTACCGAAACACTGGAGCAGTTGAGCCTCAGCGCATTGGTTCCATTCCGCAGCGCTATTGCTTCTGGTCTAGATGCTATGATGGTCGGTGGCTGTTCTTTAGTCGGCTCTGGAACAAACGTGATGCATGCCTGCCTTTCGGGACAGGTCGTTGATGAGCTACTAAGAAAGGATCTCAATTTCCAGGGCGTTGTCATATCAGCCTGTCTAAGAATGGAAGCCCTGATTCAGAATATAGGAGTTGGTAGTGGAACTGTAATGGCTATCAGGGCAGGTTGTAACATCGTTGTTCTTTGCCGAACCTCTGCAGTACAACACGAAGCTATAGCAGGACTAAAGCTTGCTATCAAGGAAGGAATCATCCCCAAAGATAGGATTCGAACATCTCTGAAAAGAATTCTCAAAATCAAATCAAAATGCACTTCGTGGGAGCAAGCTCTGAACCCACTGGGCCTGGATTACCTAGCAGAGGTTAAACGTCCACATACCGAACTTGCCAAGGCGACTTATCAAAACTCCATTAGCCTACTCCGAGACGAAAAGCACTTTCTTCCCTTGTCCAATATCATTCAAAATTCAGAATCACTTCTTCTTCTGACGCCCCTTCTCACCACCACATCTCCAAAGGGAAATACACCAGGAAGTACAGCAGTTTGCTCCCCCAGTCAAGATGGTCCCCACCATAGCCCGTCACTTATAAGCGGGGAAGAACTATTCAGTACACTAGGGACTACTTTAGCACGACGTCGAAATGGGAAAGTACTCCACACATCTTATACCGCAAATGGAGTCGAGCTACTGCACGAGAATCTCCTCAACAGGGCCAGCGCGGTTATAGTTATCACAGCTGATGCTAACCGCAACCACTATCAAATTGGATTCACCAGACACATTGCAATGGTCTGTAATTCTCGACCCATATCGAATTTGAAAAGAAAGACACCACTCATTGTTGTCTCCGTCAGCTCTCCGTATGACTTTGCCATTGACCAATCCGTAGGCACGTACATCTGCACTTACGACTTTACCGGCATTGCAATGAATGCATTAGTGTCTGTTCTCTGCGGCGACGAAATTACTCGGGGGGTTCTTCCTGGGGCACCGAATAAACTTCAAAAGGCTGCGAAAGTACGCCAGTATTGGCCAGTTGAGGACTTCGACCGGACGAGAGATGAATTTGCGTTAGGCCTGTTGATTAAAGCAATAGTGGAAGGAATGCCACAGCATCGACGGTCACAACTTCAAGAAACTACCCCGGCTTCTTTTTTGTTGCAAAACTCTGGAATCGAAGAATCCCATCTTGCTGTGCGTAATAGTACTACTCAAGAAATTTATGGGTTTTGTTTAACCTACTTCTTCAAAGAATCAGCCACCGCAGTAATCGGTGCATTGTTTGTCCACGGTATGAGGCGGAACCTATAGCGGTTTTTTATTATATTTTTTGACACATTAATTTTTCCTACCTTACTATATATTATATAATTAATTTAGCATTAGTATACTACTTCTAGTAATTCTAATTAGTAGAAGTAGTCTATTTATTAATATAAATTATATTCTACTAATTAGAATTACTATTTTACTTTCTTAAATATATAATAAAATTATTTATATATATTTTTTTTCTTTAAATAATTTTTAATATTGCTATATAATATTTCTAATAATTCTAATAGGTAAGAACTACTATTTAAGTGATTCTAAATAAGGTTTACTAACTTAAATATTAAATATCTAGTTAAGAGGTTATATTTTTCTATAAAGGGTAGTAAAAAGTCTTTTAGTTAGCTTTACCTTAGCCTACTTATTATAATATAGAGCTAATAGAGAGCTAAGCATAGCTAGTGCGTGCTAGATATACTATATAGGCTTTATAGTTTAGTAATATATAATAAAACTAAGGACTTGCCTATTTAGAAAGTAGGAGTGCTATATCCGCCGAGTATAGCCTACTTATAAAAGCGTAGAGCTAATAGTAAAGCGCGCGCTACTAACTATTATAGGAAGGTATTATATAGGTATATATATATATAGGCTAATATACTAATTACCTCTAGTAATACTAAAAATAAGAGGTACCTAAAGTACTTAGCAAACTCGTATAATAACTAATATAATACCCTCAATAATTATATACTAAAACCTATTATAATAATTACATTTTAAAGGTTTTGCTATATTAATTCTAAGCACTTTAATATGAAATATATAATTAGTACTTAAAGCTATTTCTATACTTAATATATAACCCTAATCCTAGGCTATTATTACTAGCGCTAATGCTATTATAATTAACTCTTCTAAAAGCCTATATCTAAAGCCTTATTTAACGCGTTAAAGTCTTATATAAAGACTTATATAGCCTTCTTATATATGCTATCGCGTGATTTATAAAGCTCTTACTAGTATCTAATCTTATAGCTTCGCATAGAATAAGTTCTAGCTTAATATATATTATTTATTATATCTTAAAGCCTCTATATCCCTTTATATACGCTCGAATATTATAATTATGCATTTCTATTAACCGCAGCGAATTATTAAGTAAATAAAGGTATTAGACCCTGCGAAGCGTGCTAGAAGGAAGTATTAGAATTATAAGGTTAAGGTATTAGAATTATTAGAATTATCGCTAGAGAATCTTATTAGCTTAGTTAATATAAAACTCGAGCTTATAAAAGTATATTCGTATTTAAAGAAGGAGGTTAAAGCTAAAATTAGAATTATCACACTATTATTTAGAGAGGCTATTAATTTATTATTTAAGGAGGTGCTAGCGCTATAGAATAAGATGCTAGAATTGCTGCTATTAATAGATAAGGCATTAAAAGTAAGTATATAAGGGCTAGAGAAGTAGGAGTAAAAGTAGAAACTACTATTACTTAAGCTTATAGACGCTTTAGATATACTAATACCTATTTTAAGTACTCTAAGCTTACTCTTAATATATTTTAGATATATTCTAAGTACTAATAAAGAAGTAGATAGAAGGAGAGAATTATAATTATAACTTATAAGATCTATATTAAGTAGAGGGAGAGGATTATAAATATAACTTATAGGATCTATATCTAGCTATTAGCTTAAATCTCTAATATATATAGCTTAGAAATATATACTAGTTCTATTAAGTAGTTTATCTATTATATCTATAGAGGTAGTAATATCTTTCTGTAAATATAAAATAGCTTAGAACTCTACCTAGTAGTTAAATAGCGCGATAGTAGTATTAAAGGAAAAGAGTATATAGTATTACGCCTAAATAGAAAACCGATAAGTTTTATTACATTTCGTATAATTATAGAACTAATATAAGAAGTATTATAAAGGTATTACTCTATTTATTATAATATAGAGCTAATAGCAAAGTATATAATACTTAGCCTATAGAGGTTTCTAGTATATTAGCCTACTTATAATAGTATAGAGCTAGTAGAAATATAAGAAATAATTGAAAAATAAATAAGAAATAAATAAAAAGGTAATATAATAAGTGCTTAGAATTAATATACAAAAACGCTTAAATGCTCTTAAATGGAAATACTTTTAGCGCGATCTAATTATAGTATAATTATAGTTATAGAAAATATAATAGAGATAAATTTTATTAACTAGTCTACTAGCTTTATAAAAGCTATATAACTAAATATAATACGAAGTCTACTCTCTAGTTAGCCCCTTTAGTAATATAAGTATATTATTTAGTATAGAGATCTACTTGCTATTACTACTTACTATTAAATACTACTAGGTAAAAGCCTTAGCTTATAGAGTATTTAAACTAACCTCTAATCCCCTTAAACTACTATAGTACTACTAGATCCTAGTAGTGGACTACTAGGCGGCTTTAGTAGAATACCTCTAAAGCTAGAAGCTAGTAAGAGTATATAAGAATAATACTTAGTATTATGTTACGAACGTGACACGTGACCAAGGGACCTTAGGCTCAATGTCCGGTTTGTGGACATAGTAGAACCCTTGGGAGGATTACAGTTTCCTTATAGTATAGGTGGTCGTACAGTAGATCTGAGGGACTACGAAGCGATCCAGGGATTTCACGAGGATGTTAGATCATGTGACCCAGATCAGGAAG
>QGMF01000279.1:0-42287 GCA_007821475.1 Lachnellula arida
ATTACCTCTTATACCTCTATTAATCAATTTACTCTCTACTCTACTTTTAATAGTTAATATAGCTAATACTAGTATTTACTACCTTATTGCTCTATTTTATATAAGATATATACTATCTCCTTATACTATTATTAGCTTAACTAAGTTTCCTAAGTCTCTAGTATTACCTAACTTTAACTTATTATATATAAACTATTTACTATAATAAAAAACTATATATATTAGTATAGTAATACTTATATTACTTTTAATAATAATAAATTAGAAATATTATATAACTATTACCTTATTAGTAAATACTTAATTATAAGTTTCCTAACTTTCTATTATAAGGTATATACTTAAACTATATATACTATATTATATACCTATTACCTTATTAGTAAATACTTAATTACAAGTTTCTTAACTTTCTATTATAAGGTATATACTTAAACTATAAGTTTTAGCTTTATAGATAGTTATATTAAGAATCTAATATTCTTAAGTAGACCTTAGCTTCCCTAGGTATCTAAAGAATAAGGAAGCTTATAGTAAATAGAAGATATTATAAGATAGCTATTATTAAAAAAAAAGTTATTTAAGTAAGTATATAGTAAAAGAAAGGGATATAATAAACAAAAATAGACTTTTATATACCTACTCTCTAAGTCCTCCTTAAAGAGAATATAATTACTAATTATAGAATATTATATAGTTTTACTTATTTAAACTATATAAGTTTTCTAAGTTTAGGTAGAAATATAAAGACTTTAGAGAGTAAGGAAACTTATAGGACTAAATACTCTACTACCTAAAAATGCATATATATAATAAATAAAATGCCCTAATTAGAGGCTAGAAAAAGTAAGCAAGAATTATACTAAGAACTAGTAGAATTGCTTATTAAAAGCTTAAGCCCCCTTTGCTAAGCAAATTCTTTTAGCATTACCGCCTAGGTGAGAGAGCTAACTAACCCTTATAGTTGCCGTTTAAAGACTATTAATATTAAAATATTAATGGCACTTCCCCTCTTCCCCGAAAGCCTGCCTGGTATCCATTTCCAAGCACTTCCCTTTCCCCTCTAGCTCCGCATATCCACATGCTCAAGCTTCTGCCGCATCTCAAGTCGAAGCCTCCCAAACTCCGTTCTGGAGATTTGCCACTTTCTATTCCGCTACAGCACGGCCATCCCCCCTTCTTCTCGCTCCGACAAAATTCTACCACTTTGCGTCTATTCTTGCATATCAATCCGATCTTCTGATTTTCAACCTGTGAAGCAGTATGAAGCGAGGCAATCCGCACATTTCCAAGGAATCGAATTACCGTCAGCAAGCGGTGGGCTAGCCATGTACTGCTTGGTATGATCTTTAGCGCTCTGGATAAAAACGCCTTGGCGATTCTTTGGATTGGATTGTCCGGTTTGGCTTCAACAAAAGCAAAATATCTCTTCTCACCACCGCATCTTGAAACCTTGACTATGACTGCGGTGCGTTCTTTGCAGGGGATTGTTACATCTCTGGTCTGCTCGTAGCTTTCGAAGCTAATGGCACTCGGAATACCGGTCGCACTATACGTAAATCTAATCCTTATATGGCGTTCTGGATGAATGTAGCGATTACGCAAACATAGATCTCAAAGAGGTTCCCTCAAAGTACCCACGATCTTTCTCCCACCCCTTGACAACAAAGTCTCTGCCCACCTCTACCACTTCCTCAACCTGCTCCTGTGTTCCCCATCCCTGAACCCTTGAGCCCCAACAAATCAGGTGCGCACCAACATGAATCGCAGTCCTAAACGCCACCTGCTCCTCCAACTTCCCATATCCCGTCATGAACGCTTCAATAAGCCAGACACCAGCATCGAGACCCTTGAAGTGTTTCAGTTCGAAGAGCTCAGCGAACATTTGGCCAAGATCGAAAGCGTGATCACTGAGATGAGAAAGCTCCCAGTCGATAATGAACAGCTTTAAAGGTTCTTCTAGTCCGGGAAACGGCGCATTCTTGAGCAGCACGCTGTTGAAAAGGCCAAAAGATCAGCGAGAATTCACACAAAGTCAAATTCACTTAAAAAGCTTACTTTCCGCTCCAGAAATCTCCATGGATTAAGCTCCCCTCTTCCCGATCCAAACGGGTCCTGACATCATTTGCTACAGCTTCAAAGACTTCCTTGCTGGCCTGCAAAATGCCAGGGAAAAGTTCTATCGTAGCTACCAGCCGCGGATAGTTGATTGCGTATTTCAGCTCCTTCATCGCCACGTTACCCTTCATGGATTCTCTCAAGCCGAGCTGTCCTGCAGCTGCGCCCCATGCATGGAAGGTCTTCGCCCAAAGCCCGAGAGCGTGGCCTAGGCGCGAACACTGTGCTTTGGTGAGGCTGTGCGATAGGGCGTAGGTCTTCAGCTCTGTGGAGGAGGGTAGGTCTGAGTAGATCTGGGTGCGGGTTTCTGGGGAGAAGGTGTAGATCTTCGGGGTCTGTACTGTTATGCCCGAATGGGAGATGGGGCTGAGCTGTTCCAACCCCGAGAGGATAGCTTGCTCGAAATCCTGACGGGTCATGCACGGGTCAGATACTCCACATATGTACCTAGGTTCGAGTTGCGGCACTTACGCAGCGGGTGGAAGTTAGTTTGAAGCTGGGATTCGAAGCCACGTAGGGTTCCGTATGCTTGATAACTATGGTCTGGGTTCCGTCCTGGAGAGGCTTGATTAGTGTACCGCGGTAGACGAAGTTGGCTGTTCCGCCGGAGAGCTGGGTAAGGGATGCACAGGCGTAGGGGCCATGGCTGAGACTTTCTTGAACTTGCTCGAGCATCTTATCCTCGCTTGAATCAGTAGCCATTGGAATCTGTGTAGCTGATCCTGGGGTCGGGGGATCTTAGATAGTCGAATTGCGGGATTCAATGGAAAATAATTGATCTTGATTTTGGCCTGAACGGCTGGATCAATCGATTGATTGATTGATTGATTGATTATTTGATTTTGGACAAGATACAAGCGTGAAAGGAGAACTTATAGGCTTCGAACGGAAGCTTAAGTGCTGAGACCAAGAGCCGAGAGCTGAGAGCTGAGAGCTGAGAACGATGCGTGCATGAGTCATGCCGAATCTTGGGGACGCATTCCAAAAGTAGACTTGACCGCATAGTGGCTTCTCCTTACCGCTTGTTCTGACACAGGAAGTCAATAGCTCTTGCTGAGAGCGGGGGGGGCATGTTATACCGCCAAGTAGTCAGATTTCGAAAGATTTTGAAGGTAGTTCTGCGGTCAGGAAAGGAAGTGGTCTTAGTCCGTCCCGATTGGGCTTAGCCTGTCTCACTAGCGGCATCCCTTTCAACCTCACTTAGTTCCTTCCTGTTTCAAAGCTGCCTTTCAAAAATTGACATTGGACTGTTGGTTGGGCAAAGCTAATACAAATATCCGATAATGCCATTTCCTTTAAAATGTCATATCACCCTTCATCGTGTCATAGGAAAAAAATGCGAACAGCCAGCTGATGCTACACAGAATGTAGTCTCTTTTCACTCCCCCCTTTGATGACAGTACTGAGATCAAATACAGGGACTGTAAATGGCATATCTACCACAATCATCATGACCGACAATAAGAAATACCAAGCCGCCATGCTGGCAACAAACCAGCACCCTCCGGCCCCTTCGAGTAGTTGTTGTCCTCTCGCTGCATTGCCGTCTGCGAGGTTCCACAATCCACCAGTGGCAAGTGCGAACCCAAGTGTTACTCCAGTGAAGACGACAACAAAAGCGGCATTTGTCCGAAACGAGCAGATGAAGAATATCATAGATATAAGACCCATGAAGAGAAAATAGAAGCCTGCAAAAGTCAGCAGTAGATTCTTTACTCATACCAAGATTGGTGGTACCAAAGGATGCGAGGAATTCTGGCGTCTGTTTTTGGCTGCCATCAGTCGTGTAAGATGAGATGGCCGCAAAAGATGGTGTGAAGGTGGTGGCAACTGTGAGGAAGTGTGCCCCGTAGGTGAAGAAGACGACGCTTGGAAAGGTGTTCCCTAGGATGAACTCTCCAACTCCTGACAAGATCAATAACAACCCTCCAAAGGCGTAGTTTGCCCCACTAATGCATCGTCAGATTTTTATTTCATGCGAAAGGAAGGAATGGAGGAATGTTACTTTGTTGCTGGGAAGCCAGATGCTCCACGCCAACCCATGAGCTCGATCGAAAGGGGCGTCAGGGCAATGCATAGCCCCAGTATCGCAACCGGCGTTGGATCTCCAAACTTTGGGCTGAGCCTGTCATGAAGTTCGTTTCTGGATAAGTTATTCAATTTCTCTAGCATTTCGGGGGAGGTGTTATTGGAGCTGGGAGTCCTTTTGAGGCTGGTCTCTGTTGCATCGCAATGGGGCTCATTATTTGCACAGTGCATTTGAGTAGCATTCGGAGCCGTGCTTGGATTCTGCAACATTTCAAAGAAATTGGGCACGATGTCAAAAAGATGGAAGGATGTGGAGAATTTAGCAATGAAGATGAGACTGTTGGTCGCTTCCTCAGTATGCCTGAACTACTAAAAGGCAGGTAAAAATCTGTTCAATTAGCAGAGATGCGTCCGTTCCTTATGGACTCTGAATCCCTGCATCTACCTTGGTCGCTTCCGACGGGCCACAGCAGGCTCGAATAGGGCATGCTGCTGTGCCCTTATCTCAAGAGATACCAACCCGCTCTTTATATTTAAGTGTAACGAAAGCAGAATTTCCTTTATTGATTCCCATGATGGTGAGAACAAATGTTTTCTATAAATGATAGATGTAGGGCTTTGGACTAGTCAAGATCATCTACTCGCGTCTGAATTCTCGAAGACTTTTCCTTAAAAACAACACAGATCTGATTTGATATCTAACACATACATGGCCTAGTGCTTGAACCCTCCCGAGACCGTAGCTCAAGATCAAGTGCAGAGCAACACGAGCGCACAAGAGAGCTGTTGCGCCCCCGAGTTCAGATACACAGCCAGATCGAGTTATAGATTGCACTGCATGAATATGATTACTCCAACGCAAAGCCCATCTTTCGTTCTTGCATTTCACTTGTGCTTTCTGTATCAGCGTTACATCCAAACGCTCAGTGTGACGGCTCAGAGATCAGATGGGCTGATTCATGTGTCACGGTGCGACATTTATCTGGCCTCCACGTGAAAGAGAGAAACACACGTCCCAGGTAGACACGGTGTGCAAACATCATGTGATACGCTGTCCTTGCTCATGTGTTTCCTCGAACCCTACAGTTGATTTCAACGGCACCAAGTCCGATTTGGCCAGACTGTCTTTTAGATTTACAAAATACGCGTGGTGAAGAAGCCTACAGCTTCTATAATAACTTTATGACTACTACCTAGAATGCCATGATACTAAAGTCTGGAAGTTTATTATTAGGGTCATTCACCCAAGGTAGGTAGGACTGCATCTTAGCGAGCTACGTCACTTGGACCGGGCAAAAGTCTGACCGCCCCCCCTTTCACCGACCTCGCTTAACCTGCCAACGACACTTGCAAGCAACATCCTGAAAAGGAATATAAAAAAAAAGGAAAAAAATCTTTTAACAAAAAAATTGGCAAAAAAATAATCTGTACTCAGAACGAGCTAATTGAGGGAGTCAAACCCACTACATAGATATATTTTTAGAAGATAGCCCCCGATAAACCCACTCAGTATTCGCAAGCAGTTGGTTACATCCCTACTCAGTTTCCTGAATAGAGGCCTTTTGAAACACGATGAAGGTAGACGAACCGAAGCTCAAATCTCCAACACCCCGTCACTGACAAGGAATGGTAGTGGGAAGTATGACTTCCCCGCCTGAACCATAGAGGTTGGCAGATATAAAAACGCTTATTTCAAGCTTTATACCCTCCATCACTAGCCGATGATTAGCCTATATATATTCACACTTCAATATAATTACTTCATTTGAGGATCTGGGATATCTCGCGTGCATCTTTCTTTTTGCAAGACTTAACTCCTATATTATTTTACGGCCTCCTCCGCAAAGAGTGGCTACTCTCATGGTGGGTAGGAAATAGCTACACCAGATTATAATGTTCCAGGCGGAGTTGGACATTAAAAGTCAACCATGGTGAGTGCCGCCTTTATCCATCTAGCATAAGAAGCATTGGGATTTTGTGCAGAATGCCGCAAACGCGAATGCGACGACGGCTATCACGTGTAACACTAAGATGGACGAGTATAGGAGTTAAGGCGCGTCTCACCAAATTGGTTATTTTATTCTGGCACCACCATAGGACTTCAGAAGTGACGGCCATCGGAGAACTCTATAAGCAGGTCTTGAAGTCATATATCATCAGAGCAATTGCATAGTGGGTATTGAGGGGAGTTGTATTCTGGACTATCAAGGTTGAATCTGGACCTCTCAAAGACGACTTTTTGAAGCCGCCCTACAAAGTCTTTTCATCCAACAGCCTCGGTATGCGACGCACTACACTTTTATCTCTCCCATGCGCGTGCCAACTCACAAAGCCTCGTCGAAGAATCTCAGGAACTCCGGAGACTCAGCGGCATTCTTCACTGCGGCGGTCGCATTCGCAGACTCAGCTGGCCACGCCTTAAATTCAGCCATGAAAGCCGACGAATTGATGTAAGCCTCATCCATCCCAGCTTCGCGCGCCTCATTTCTCTTCTCAGAAACCAGACGCAGAACTGTCATCTGTCCAAACTTGAACTCCTCCTCAGCCTTCTCGGCCTCCGTCTGGGTGCGGGTACGGGTATCGGTCGACAGGTATGGGGCTGCGTCGGAGAAGGCCATAAGTTCTTCGAGTGGGACGCCGAAAAGCGGGCTCTGTGAACAGGCAGACAGTCAGCAAGTGAATCGGGAAAACAGACAGCGAAAGAGAGAGAAAAAGGGAAGCAAACCGGTTCTTCAAGATCTTCCATGGTGTCCATGGTGTTCTCATCACCCCGCGCGTGCCAGTATTGTGCCATTCTCTTAGAGGGTTGGTGCGGCTGCATATCCAAGTGTTAGCAGGATGGCTGGCAGGTCAGGGATGGGAGTGGGAGACCTGAAGGATGGCATGTTCCAGCATCTGCTGCAGTTTCTTTGCCCGAGGTCCTCGTCTCTTCTGTTTCATGAAGTCGTAGTGGTGCTGTCTCACGGAATCGACCCAGAGAGTCTCCATGTAGACCCGGTTGATGTCGTGTCTTGGGTTCTTCTGGTGCACGTCGGCGACAAAGCCACTGTACTTGACCTTGTAGACAAGCTGGAAGAATTCGCCAGTGTACTTGGGCATGCGAAGAGGACCTGGCAGGTCTGACATGTTTGTTGTTTTCGGAATGTTGGGTGTGGAGTTGATGAGGAGGAGGAGTTGAAGAGGAGGAGTTGAAGTCGAGTTGGTGGGGAAATATAGCAAGGCTGACCACTTCCAGGTGAATTGGCTGATGACAAGTCCCACCTTTTGTGTCTAGCCAATGTTGGACTCTGGTATAGTTGGCTCAGCACTTTCAAGATTCAGATCAGACACCTGTCACTTTACTGCTCGATGACGGGGATGGCTCTCAGTGACGGCGAATCTCAAATTTAGCGTATAGTTCATCAACGAGAAAGCTACCCTACATGCTCCCCGAAACTACAAAGATCAAACCCTCTAACCTTATATCTCACCGGTAATCTCATATCATTTCCTGTGCACCCAGAAATGAAAGAGGGTTGAGATTGGTTATATATCAAGCAAGTGAACAATCTTGAGACGTGTAATGTCACAACACGAATAGCTTTGCTTGGTCTCAGGTCGATTTCTCTGGAATATGGCGAGTACTTTTCAACTTTTACCAAGCCAAGCCTTCCTAAACCTAGCCATTCGCTGAGGAAAGGGAGTTGATATACCGCTCTCCAGACTAGATGTTTGCCCCTATTGGCCTCGCTTAAGCTGTTGATGTGGTGGGTCTTGACACTAGCAGTTTGGCCGGGCAAATGACCTTCATAATGGATGGCACCTAGTGCACCGTCGATGAAGTAAGTAAGTCCATTCCAACGGCTAGGATACTGCCAGAGAGATGGAGTAGAGAGTGCATGAAGCTGAGTGGGAAGTACGGGGTAAGGCCTTATCTACATGTTGATGAAGGAACAAGCATACTACGACACTACGAGGCGTGTTTTCGTAATATGTACATAGTATAGCAAGCGGTAAAGAGGAGGGTTTAGGTAGGTACTTGCTAGACACTTGCCTTCTTGTCATACAAAAATAGAGCTGGCTGTGGTGTTATTTCAGTAGATTGAACAGCCCGACAGATTTGCGCGTGAGAAGTAGGAATTCACGTACACAGGAAATATTTGCTGGGACTCCTGCAATTGATTTTTTTAAGACGACAGTTGTTACTCTCTGCTCAATAATAAATAGGGATAATAAGATAGATTAATTTATAGGATTGCTATGCTTTTGTGCCCCCCCGCCTGATCTCCGACTTGATTGTGTCGCAAGATCTTGAGTTCCTGTACCACTGATGCATGGGATCTCTGACACGGTCTTGACTGCTTCATAAGACTCCAGCAGTTATTTCAGGATTTCTCGGATGACGGTTCGAACAAACTGTATAGATAGCGGATATGGCGTCCTCAATGGGCGACGGTGAAGACATCGCGAAACCAAGTGCTACACATTCGAAGTTTGTAATGGTCGACTCTGGCAGTCTTCCTAACAGCATGGCAATACTTTCAGATCTTCCGGCTTGTATAAGAACAACTCCCAGGCCATGAATCTAGGGCTAAACAATCGTCGCCCACGGCAATGCAATGGAGAGGGTGGCCCCGCCTACCTCAGGAATATACCGCCAGTTGTCGCCTTGTTTGTTCGCTTCTCTGGCTACCCAGACGACAACCATCGTCGGCTGGTCATTGTTGGAAAGGCGCGCACAATCCGAAGTTCCCAAGCAACTTGACACTTTCACGATGTTTGGCTGGTTGACAGCTATCCCATGTGTATCGATGGACAGATTCACATCGTAGTTTTTTCCTGCCAGCTTGGTATCAGGGTGTGCGCGGCTGCTCACCACTCTCATGGGGCGAAATGCTGGCGCCTTTGGTTGCGGCGACATCCTCACTTCCATTGTGGCTGGTGGGATCACCGGTGCCTTCAAGTACTACAACCCAGCCATTGACTATTGGCACTGTGCTCTCGGTTGCCCAGTGAACTTTACTCACGACCATCAACTTCAACCCTTCTACTGCCAGCGTTGTTTACTACCAGCTTGCCAGTTCCCATGCAGAATCCTAAGGACGAACACCAAAACTGGATGGAATGCCAGATTCAAAGCCGGATGAAGTCGATGTCGCGAGCAGGGGTTTCAAAGATCAGACTGGCGTTCTTGATGATTCTAACGTTGGCGCGTAGCGTGGAAGTAGTATCGCCCAGGTAGGAGAGATAGAGGAAGATCACACACAATGAAGCGTGAATTTGGCCCAACGGAGAGTTGCCATCCTCCCAATAATTTCCAATGAGTTTTTCGATGCTGTCTGTCAATGGGTTATATATGGACTGTCTTTTGAGATGATCCATATTTTTTAGCCATTGGATCCCAAAAGACTCAAAGATTCTCCACGTGAGATAATACCCAATCGTAGTCGTGGAAGAGATGATTTGCTTTCTGGCTTGCCCAACTGCCCATGAACGGGTCTTCGTTGCACAACAAGGCCTCCTCCGACCAGTCAGTGGAAGGCTCTAATAAAATCTGGTCAGGACTCTCTGTTGATGTTTGGGTGTATGTTTGATGTGGACTCTCGCTCAAAAGCGTTGGCGAGTCTTGGGGTGGGAGTGTGGAGCTTTGAGCTTCAATTATGCACTGGTGGCTGAGACTTGAATTGGTTGTCTTGAAGACATTAGGAAGTGTTTGTTGTTCAGTGAGCGTGTTGGTGTTCTCACTACTTCCGACTCCTAGGGGGAAGTGATTGGGCTCAAATGATGATTCCGAAAAGGCGGGGTAACTGCTGCAGGAACTCATCGGAATGGAACCAACACAATCGCTATCTGTCCAGTAGCCAGAGTCGCTATTACTAGCCATATCTGCAAAGCTTAACAGGGAGCTTTCGGCCTGAAACTCGGAAGGAAATGGGTCGGAGGTGTCCCAGAACACATCTGATCTGGCTAGGGATGGGACGCGCTCAGCTTGGGGTATTGGGCGAGAAACAACATCTATGTCGGTTCTGTGTAAAACATTAGCAACAAACTTTTTGAAATGAGGAGAGGTAAATTGGTACCTTGTGTTTTGTTTATCGATGTCTAATGTACCAGTAGTTGTGGTAATATTGGCTCGAGATAGACTGGCTTGAGACACTCTACCCCTCAATGTGCAACTCCCTTTTGAACTGTCATCTACCGGCTTCGAGTGTATTTTGTTTTGAGGACATTCATCCGGATCGCACTGTGGGTGTTTAGAAAAGTGATATTGTAGTCCATTCCATAGTTTGCAACTCACGGTTGTCTTGGCAGCGCGGTGCTTGTCACAAGCGTTGCCCCTATTCTCAGCAACTTTACGACGCTTGACTGGATCATATGGCTGCCTTCTTCTCTTTTCCAGTTCTTGCCCACTCGACAAATCCCACGTTGTCATCATTCCACCTGTTCTAACTTCAACCAAAGGTTCCAGGGTAGTGTTTTGCGCCGGTGTGTCCGCTCGAGAGGGTGCTCGGGAGGACGCTCTTGAACCAGCCCGCGACGAAGCTCGGGATGAGGGTTGTGATGTTGGTCGCGAGGATGTTCGTTGTGCGCCTGGCAATTTCCAACTTCTCAAAGACGCCCTTGCGGCATTTACTGGGGACGCAGGGATCTCCCTCTTCTTTGCAAGACTGGCTTGCAAGCTGTTCTCGGGTAGTTCACAAACGAATGATGTTGTCCGCTCCGAATCAAAGAACTTCTTCAATGCTGCTTGCATGAGCTGCAATTCTGTCTCCAACGCTGGAAACGCATATATCAATGCATCTTTCAAGGCCTGGGTGCCTCTCTTGGGCTCGAACTGTGGAATCCCGTGCTGGTCACGGAACACCCTGTATGTTGGTGGGGGGCCTTCCATAATGGGCTGATCCTGGGAAACAATTGACGATAGTGCGAGCTCCTATGATGATTAAAAATTAAATGGCATAAATTGTATTTGATACTGGGATGGCTCTTTGTTAGATATGGGTGAGAAATTGTAAGCAGTTTTAGTGTGGCTGTGCCGGAGTCCTAATTGGGACAGTTGCCTTGCAATGTCCCGATTAGGTGACCGGTTGTGATCACGTGGGGGTAAGACACCGCCACTTTTACCTGCGCAACAGCTCAGCCCAAGAAATGGGAGAGAAAGAGTAATGAATTAAGTATTTGTATATATATAGGATGTTAAAGTCAAGGCGATTACAGAGTAATCCCGGCTAGAAGATAGCGAGAAACTCGTAACCGCTCCTTAGGGCGGAAAATAGAGGTAAATCTACAGGTGTTAGCAGGTAATCTTGCGCCTAATATTATATGACTTGGATGGACATAAGGATTTTGAAGTACGATTGATAGTTTTTTTTGTGGGTTTTGTCTAGGGAAACGAAGCCTATACCAAGTTTGCTTTCGTCCTGTTTTATCCAAGAAGAATTATCTACCAGCTTCATTAACCACCTTGATCCCCCCTTCTCAATCTTCATCTTAATCCGCAACTGTCAAGACCCTCGCATGATATTCCACGTTACAATTCTTAGGGATCCATCCCACATGCTCATCATCCTTCTTAACGTCCTTGTCCCACCACTCGCTCCTCGCCGCAAACCACTGATCGACAACCTGCTCCTTCACTTCCCTGAATGCTTCTTCCGGATACATCTGCAACTCAAGCAACGTCTTGCCTCCAAGATTTGCTCCCTTGGTGTTTTTATTTCCTTCGCCCTCAAGGTAGACATAGTGCTTTATTCCGCGGGGCTGGTTTTGGGGGGCATTTCGGTTGCGGATAGCCTCTATTTCAATAACCTTTTTGGACATTGGCGGCGGCGAATGAGTATCGGGCAAGGCGTAGTAGGGAGGAAAGAGAAACTCGCGTTGCAGTTGCTTGGACGTGCTCAACTTTTCGATGGCTTCCAGGAAAATCGTTAGAGCGTTTGAAGGGGATGATCTTGGGATGCTGGGGGAGGCACAGCAAAATATGGTTTTGGTGTTTTGTGCCATCGCGAATTCTGGAGCAGATGATGGAGGATAATTCATGGTTCTGTTCTCAAGATGCTAGATGACCGAAAGGAAATAAGATACTGGTTTTTAAAAAGAATAGTGTGAATAGATTTAGGCAGTAATTGTGAACTTTTTATCCCGCTGTGAATTGTAGAAGGTTATTGTTATTCAATCTAAGTAAAATGGACGTTCCCTTTTATGTGAGCATAACGAACACTATCAAACAACATAGAAGAGTAACAAAGCCTTGTTAGTGTTAGAGTGCAACAGACTGACTGTTCATGGTGGAGCTACCCCGCCCCCTGAATTAAGCGAGCTTCTCTTTGACTGTAACCTGCAATGTGAGCCTAGACCCCCAAACCACTCAAATTCTGCACCCATCTGTCTACTTCTCGAATATAATAGACTAAACATACGTGCTTGTAGTTCTGGAAGAGAATTGTCCAACCTTGTAATTGCTGTAGGGCGGGTCAATATCTAAGGTTCACATGCACGCCACTCATTCAACGTCACTTCAAGAACTGTTAATATATCATTATCGGCGGCATTTAGATCATCTGTGAGTTACTACCATATAATATACTTTATGAAATTGAAGTTCATGTCTCCTTCGACTAAGGTCACTTTTCAAACTCTCCAAACCCCAACCCGGTGCTTTGGAGATCTAGCTTTGACACTATTCCGGTCGTCCTAACCTCTAGCAGTCTCCAAACTCCCATATACTCCCGGGTCTTGGGTTAGTAGCATACTAGTGGGGCAGTCCCATGAATGATTTTCTCCTGCACTAGATCGTCTTTAACTTCAAGCCAGTCTATGCGATCCATCCCATAGTATGAACCCCATCCCTTGTCGTACCCGCGAAAAAAAAAACGCTTCTAGGTGGATACTTGTAGAGTATAATAGCTCATGTGGCCTCGCTGCTGTAAATCCAAAGAAGTTAAATAAAATGGAAAATCAAATACAAGAAAAGATTTGTCATTCGGAGTTTCTAAGCTGGAGTTTAGAGAGTTCTCGCTGGGTTTGGAATACATCTGCTTCTCTACGCTGTTATTCCGGACGTTGTCTCCAGGAGCTTTTTTGTAGCAAGACGAAGTGGCGGCTAAAGGGTGCTAGACGTTGAAATATCAACACGGAGAACGGTTTCCATAGCGTATGGAAAGGTTTTTGAAACGCCTACTAGAGTGAAATCGGGAAGTCTTAATATAAATGTATAACATACACAAAATAATTATTTCGCATCGCTGTGGATTCATGGCGATGCTTAGATCTGAAGGGACATTGAGTCGTGTACAGTAGTGGATCTGTTTCTAAAAGAAATAGCAAGTAACATATCGCTAACCACATAACAATTTCCAAACCAGGAGTTTGACACTGGTTATATTTTTCAGTCGGCGAGTACCCACACATACACAACATACTCAGTGTTGCAGGTGAGACATTCACGAGGTATGCCTACCATTTTCTGATTCGGCTTATCCGGCAAGTTCAGCTCTATTAATCGGTAGTCCCATCCTAATCTATCCTTACCCACAACCAGGTTGAGGGTGGGAGAAGCTGGGGTGGGACCACCGACTATCTCATGGTACGGCAAGCGTTCTTTATCCTGCCCGAAGTAAAAGCGTTGGAATGTGGTGTCCTCAACCGTTTTGCTGCCTATTCCAATAACAGCATCAGGTTGTGTAGCGGGAAGACCATCGTAAGTAGAATAGACTTCTTGGTTCAGTGAGGCGCGAATAAACTGTGAGTATTCTCGCGCGGCGATGGGGTGGGTGGATCTCTGTATGGGCTCGCCTTGGTTTTCTGCTGTCAGAAAGTCGCGGCAGCAATACCATCTGGAGGGACGGACTAAGTGTGACGTCTTTGTGGGGATGAACATTATGCTTGGATTAACACAGGTTGCTACTTGGTCTATTGAAAAAAGCGCTTGGAAATGAAAGGACGGGGTTCGTTTACTTATTACCATTTTGACATGAAGCAAACGCATTGTAAATTCTTGTTATTGTATGTGAGTCAACGAAATCCAGTCAACAGATCAAAATTTCTGCTACAGCTAAGATGGTTGTCAATTTGTTATGCACAATTGAATCCCCACCCAGTCATCACCCCGCCTACTGTTTCCAAAAGCGGAAAGTATACTGACTATTACAGTTTTGACAGTATCGAGAATGGCGGACTGCTTCATCCTGCATAAAGCCACTGAAACATTGCTCCCATTCCGCCGCGGTCAGTTTGAAATATGACCCCCCATATTCATCAAGGCCGAAAAAGATTGGGTTGTTTGTGTAGGCATTGTAGACTCTGATGCCGGTCTTGGGAGCCTCAGGCCCACTCAGTGGCAGTCCGCCGGGTATTGAGAAGATATTGTGTGTTTCCGTAGCTCGGATGAACTTTGCATAATTATCCGTAGGCGCTGCCCATCGGACTTCTGCTACTTCTACATCCAGGAATTGGGAACAACAGTACCATTTAAAGCACTGTTCACGGCAAAGAAAATGACCCGTTTTATCGCACATCGATGGTAGTTAAGAAATAGTATTCCTCTGACTGAATATGGTCGGAAATCTGGGTAAGAACAACCAGTTTCAGGGTATTTTTGAACTTGCTTTTGGAGTTGTGCTAAATTTGAATGGAACAGACAATTAGATTTCTTTTACACTTCTATTATACTGAGCATGCTGAACGATATGACTATATTGAGAGCCAACTGTATCAACTAAACCCGGTCTTCATGTCAACGGATTATGGACTACACTTGAGTCTTGATTGACGAACTATAACTCCGATACATGCATAATGTATGACTTTACGGCTAGTGACAATCAGAAAACAAGCACCATCTACTACACATTCAATGATGAATATGTTCCAAATTTTCAACTTTAAAACCCGAGGACTTGAAATTTCCGATACTCATCATACCCAAACAATAGCGGGTTGTCCCCCGTGGCATTAGTGTTGCGGGCATAAACTTGAGTGCTAGTATCCATGGCCTCTGATTCCTCACTTGGGAGCACATGATCAATGGGTTCTGAGACGGGATCTGGTGAGAAAGAGAATTAAGTTGTCCAAGAAAAGACCTTTGAATCTCCGGGTCATTTCATACTGCCTAAAAACCTGCGCGAAAGGGAATACTTATACGTCCCGTGTTGCACCTGATCCACGCCCGACGGACAGCCACACCAGCATGACATTTCGAATGTTTTGCAGCACGCTTGCGGCTTGAGTCAAAATTCCTTGAATACAGTGATGACAAATTGACAAAACTAACAGCACCTTAAAAGTCTAGTTTGAATAATATATTACTTGCTTTACGGTGAACATCTCCGACGCAAAAGTGTCAGCCACAGCATGCTATGAGCAACATCGTCAACGCAACTGCATGATAAGACTTTCAGACAGCGAATAAAAATCATGATGGAATGCTCAGTGCCTCATAGTTAACAGCTAGGGAGTGCATTGGCATACCGAAAGCTGCGAGTAACCGAACCTAGATACATTCCCTGTTGCGGTCCAGCAAGCTGAATAGCCAGAATCACGATACGAACCCCAAGTATACACCGATAAAGCCAAAATGGCGAGCGCATGGAATGTAGCAACCCAAACTGCTGCCCATGGTTATTGCCAAAGAGCAGTTGCAAACCAGGAGGAGTCATGAGGTAAGCGTTATTAACAGTCGCTTCCCCGCAACGGCACTAGCGTCACGGCTCTCACTGTCCGTAAACGGCAGGCTCGACTCTGAGAGTCAGGAACACTTCGGCACTCTAATGCGTCCTTCCTTCAGCATATTCCTTCTCTGCAATCAGCATTTCTTTCTTCTAGCAACATAACAACGGCATTTCGACATCGATACAGCAATACCTATCTTCCTTGGATGTAGTGGCTATGATACTGGCCTACAGCATCATTTCTTCTTGCCTTGCAAGAAGACTGGCAGCCTCTCGCGTATGATCAGGAGCCCTTGACTCTTCCGCAACGACCCCTTTCTCTTTCGACATTAACACAATATTATTGACCATTATTCACTACACTCTTCCAACAACAGTCAGCCACAAAACAGTCATCAACAACAAAAATCAATATCAATAGTCCAGCAAGCACGTTATGAACTATTCATTCATCCAAAAAAAAAATCAGCATCAATACAAACATGCCTAGCACAGCTCCCATCTTCTGCTGCACAGCAGCCGTCCCAGTAAAAACGTCCATCGACAACAAACCACATCACGATCCAAACCGCGAGCTACACGATGCGATCTTCCGGTCATTCCTCGATTTCGCCATCCGCCGACAACGGGCAGGTGATCTCCTGGAACTCCTCGCCAGGGGAGCTGGCGCCGCCTATCAAAAGACGACTTTACCAACTGCTCCCCCAACACCAATGTCCATCCCACCTTTCACACTCGAAGCACTGAAAGACAACCCCCTCACCCCTCAAACACCTTACTGCATTCACCTAACCTCCAGACACGACTTCGGCCCCGTCTATTCGCACCGATACTTCGCGTGCCCGGAACGACTGGAGGATGATTGGAGGGAGATTTCACTGGTGCAGTGGTTTGCGGAGGGTGAGGTTAGTTTATCCCCAAAACAACTTTTCGAACTTTTGGAAGGGGGTTGGGAGCCTGGGAGATTTTTCGTGAGCTTCCATGCCGGTTCTCGAGACCGCTCCTCAGATCCGCAATTCTCTCCAAAATGTCAGGCCTTTACCGTGCTAATTCGTTGATAGCCGTTCAAGATGAAGGCAGAGAAGTGGGATATCAAGTGTGTTCGTGATTCGACGTTCTTCCGGTTGAGTTTGAGGCCGAATTTGGGGATGCGGAATAGGGAACAGGTATTTTTGGGAATGAATGAGGCGGAGCTGGAGGGGAGCATGGATTGGGAGGGGCTTACTCGCCAGTTTCCTGAGTGTCTCGTGGACCAATAAGGATACCTCGCGACAGCACAGATATTTTGGGGTTGGATATGCGAGTGGTGGGGTGGGTTTATGAATATCAAACCCCACGACACATTAGGGCTGGATCTGGACTTGAGCATTAGACCGAGTGTTGCCTTCAGAACATACCTTACCCATAGAACGTTGGAAATCGATTCGTTGCTCAACGTTGCCCACTTGGAGTGAGAATTTGATCCTAATTATTATGTGGATATGATACTGTGTAAATTGTAGGAGGTTGAAGTTGAAGTATTCGCATGTTACAAAAACGCAACGCGCAGGAAGCAACACGCATCAAGTCTCACCTGGACTGAGAAAGTCGGTGGAGGTTTGTTGAGAAGGACTAGACCTGGTCTGTGGTAGACCCTGTTGTAGATCTCAGCATCTGGCCTGGTGTGGAGCGTGAGGGTTATGTGCACTCTGATGACACAGTTAGTACTGCACTGAGTCAAGTTTCAAGAAGAAGTTGTTTGTTATAGTCAAATCAAGAGCGGCAGGTGTGAAGTGAAGCACCAGAAGTGGGAGAGATGTATGAAGCGAGCAGTGAGTGGCACTGAGTGAAGTTTTGCCCAGTGAACTATCCCCACGCTACTCGGTCTCGGTACTCCGTACTTGCGCATTATTTTGTACATCCCTGCTAGCCCGACGCCCGCTCTTGATTTGACAACAACACACAACACCGGCTGGGACGACGACCTCTTTTGCTATTCGTACCGTACCGTACCACAAACACAACAGCCGACTGTACCCAATCCGTCACGAGTGAGCGCACAACCACGAATTGAGCAGGTCAGTCGCTCTTTTATCAGCTTGATCCCTCTTGCGATCCTTCAAGAAGCTCCTGTTGTCGCGTACCGAGGGACCTCGGCCCCTCAGCTCACCGAGTAAACATTGCTTCCAGCTCTCGCCGAAAAGCTGTCAGCAGTGCTACATACATCACAAGAATCGCATACTGACGGTTAAGTCCAAGTAGTTACCACGAATACCGTTCTAGATCGCCCACCATGTCGGTCAAGTTCGAGAAAGATACGATCAAGCAGACAGGCGGAGGCGGGGTGGCGGCTGGCACACACGGCGCACCCACAATGAAATCAGGCAAACACGAACTGGCAGATGAGATCGGGACTGCGTTGACTGGGGGCAAGGGAAATATTGGCACGAAGGGTTACTTGGCTGTACGTGTTGTTGTTGTTGTATCCAGGGACCGGGAAGGCTGGACTTCGTGCAGAGTGCTGATGTTTTCTTCCTGCAGGCATACCTTCAGCAGCTTCAGACGAACCCTCTTCGCACAAAGATGTTGACATCGGGCACGTTATCTGGTCTACAGGAGCTTTTGGCTTCATGGATCGCGAAGGACCGAAACAAGAACGGCAACTACTTTACGGCTCGCGTGCCCAAGATGGCTGCATACGGAGCGTTTATTAGCGCGCCTCTGGGCCATGTTTTGATCAGCATACTCCAGAAGCTGTTTCAAGGCCGTACGAGTCTGAAGATGAAAATCCTTCAGATCCTTGTGAGCAACTTAGTTGTAAGTACCGAGATCCCCGGCACCTGCGATGGCCACTGACCATATCAAAAGATCGCTCCAATCCAGAACAGCGTCTACTTGGTCTCGATGGCTATCATCGCTGGTGCCAAGACGATCCATCAAGTGCATGCAACCTGGAAGGCCGGCTTCATGCCTGTGATGAAGGTCAGCTGGATCTCTTCCCCGCTTGCGCTCGCGTTCGCACAAAAGTTCCTTCCGGAACACACTTGGGTTCCGTTCTTCAACATTATCGGCTTCGTTATTGGTACTTATGTCAACTCGGTCACAAAGAAGAAGCGTCTCGCTGCTCTACGCAAGAGATATAACGATGAGAGGGGAGGTAGACCGGACGACTACCCTAGTGGACCGAAGTACTAAATAGGAAACTCGTGGGTGATAAGGAAGGGACGCTGCACCAGTGCAACCATGTTGGTTACATCTCAAATGCACATTTTTCTGATCTGGGGAGAGTCGGGGTAAAAGGTTCTACTACGGCGCAACTATTGAATGATAATGAGTGGTTTTATTTGCGAACACCTGCATATACAGAAGTTCATGAGATTACTTTGCTTGTCATCTCGGGAGTGGCAAACGCACAGCACGTCGCATACCTGTATATTCATTTCTTATTGGTTTATCACGAAGTAATTGTTTGCAGTTTGTCCGTCTCACGTGACCATATTGTACAAGGTGTAGGTTTGTCCGTCCAGTGTTCATTATACACGTTAGCATGCTACATGACAGACGGGAAGGGAATCATAGTCTCGTCAGTTGCCAGCGGCAGCTGTACGACCTGACATATCCACTGATGTGAAGCAAGTTTTTTCCTACTAGGGCAGGCCAAGAAGATGCCTTTATAGCATTGTGTTCTCTCAACTTTCAAATTCGGCGACATCTCTGACCTCATTTCGTACGTACCTACAGATATCCAGTATCACGTGTGCGTCTGTTGTCTGTTCTGCCTCCGGTCGCGTCGTTCTGGAAAAATTACCTCATATACATTCTTTGGATAGCACAGGATGATGGACCGGTGGCAGCTCACTGGTTATCGTGGTGGGCGGGTTGGGAGCGCACCTCCTTATGTCTATGGCGCAAGGGACCCCATCTCTCCACTCCGAGGCGGAGGTCCGGGTATAGGGATGGGCCCTGGCTTAGGTGGCTTCCACGACCCCTTTTCAAGACGAGGACTACGAGGAGGAATGGGCGCAAGGCTTCCTATGGGGGGACCTGCATACATCCCCAGCCCACCAATGTCTCCCCTCCGCCCACCAATGGGGCGAGACATCGAGCCACGCCTCGCTCTCGCTCCCATACGCCGCTTCTCCTCTGGCCCAGATCCCCTCTACTACAACACCTACGAGCGGGAGCGAGAAGAAGACTGCGATTGTCGCACTCGGGGATTAGGCCTCAGCGGCCACCACCACAATGTCGGCTTTCCACGCGATTGCAACTGTAGCCGCAGCAGCAGTCCCCACGGGCACTCGCACAGCGGACACAGCCACCACCGAGGCGACGGCCACAACAAGCTCTTCAGCGAAGACAGCCACCGCGGCAGCAACTGCACCAAAGCGTCCGACTTCGACTTCCCCACCAAGGACATCGCCGTGCGCGGGAAGACCTACAGCGTGCGCGGGACCTACCTCGCCGAGGCGTCGAAATTCGAAGCCGACCTGCAGAAATACGTCGACAAGAAGTCGAAGAAGATCTTGTCGGACCGCATCATCGAGATGCTCATCTCCTTTATCAACCGCGAGTGGTACAGCAACGACATCGCGCTCGACGAGGTCACCATGAACGTGCTGTGCACCAACGTCACCGCCAAGTCGGCCTTTGAGTACTCGCTCAAGCGACTGCAGAAGTACGACGGCGAGATTGATCCCTTTGAGATGAGTGAGATCTGCGCGTTGATTATGTGTAGCGACAAGGTTGACGATAAGCTGAAGGACTGGCTGAAGAAGTACATGTTGAAGGTTCCGGACCGGATCGAGGAGCTGGAGCGCAGTCAGAAGTGGATGGAGTTGAATGAGGAGTTGCCGGAGGTTAGGGCGAGGTTGATGGAGCTGTTGGGGTTGAAGCCGCCGGTCGGTGATGAAACTTACAGGATTCTTTAACGGGTTGAGGAAAGGGGTTGGGTTGGATTGGATTGGGTTGGGTTGGGGAAAAGAAACGGGCTTGAGATGTGTGCACCTCTTTAATATGTTGCGATTACGAGGTAATAGTGCGCGATTTTTAGCATGGAGTTTTGTTTTTGGAGACGAGGCTGGCCGGCGCTGGTTTTCTCTGCATGACTGAATTATTGCACTTAAAATGGGGAATCCTTACTTCTTCTAATTCATCCTCAATACGCTAATGGTATTGTACATGGTACTTTGTAGAGTAGCTAGATTGCCTTTCATACTTTGTGCAATTCGAAGACGCGTTTTTAAGGAACCCCCATTGAATATTCTTAAGATCCCTACTCTACATATTCTATTATTCCGTAAAATCAGTTCCTCTGCATCACAGGAAGGCAACCGAGATCAATAAGGGAACTAACCCACCCACCATTCAAGAGAATAGCACTCTGCTTTCCAGTCAGTCCCTACTTTAGTAGACTGAGGCATACCTACCTATATAATCTCTCCAGACCGAGTCTTCAATCTTTAGTGAAAACGACAACGTTATCTGTTCAAGCATCTATAGACTTCATTCTCTTCATTGCATAGCTTCCAGGAAAACCAGCAGATGTTGGAGACCCCATCACTATATCTTTCTCATGCTCCTATTCTGATTATTATATCACACCTTGACCTGATTCCTGAAGCCCTCATGCGCTTCTAAAAGTGTACCCTCTCTATACGAATCGTTTCCTCCATCCAGGCTTGGGGGGATTTCAAAGCTGGACTGGACATATCCGGCTCTTGAGTAGGAGGTAACTTATAAAACATCGGGTTTTTGTGACAGTGAAGAGGGGTTGACAGCAGGGGTTTGATGACAGTAATTCGTCCGCTGGGCTTTTGGGATACAAGGGAATGGGTGTGGGGTGTTGCTCTGGGGCGAGACAGAAAGGCGTACTGGGAGCTGAAAATGCTGCCAGATACTAAGGTAATGGCCGTGCAAACAAGCAGTCACGCAGTGTCGAAGTTGTTCTAATCGTCTAATGATACCTGTTTCCCCAACGCGCAATGTGCGGAATTTATAGTCACCGTCAATGCGCAGTATTGCTGGGCTTTCAGTTCTCTTGTAGTTCATATACCGTTTATGCCGTTTCACTTTCATTTGCCGCCTAACTGGTATGCCTCCACAAGTATCGAAAACCAGTCAACCCCGCAACACTCCCAAACAACGCAACCAAGAAGTCGCCCATCAATCCATTCTCCAAGCTATAATGCACCGTCAGCGGCGCATACGCCAAATCAACCACCAACTGCTTCTTCCACAGCCTCCTCCAAGCCTCCTCACTCTTCTCCTTAACCTCCTCATCCCCACCATTCCCCCTCCTCACCTGCCACTCATGATACAATTTCCCCAGATCCAACACCGTATGCGCCATCCAAAACCGCGAGCTCCAAACCCAAGCCCGTCCCTGCTTCTCACCATTCCATCCCAGCGCTCCCTTCGAGCTCAAATACGCCCCGTTCTCCAAATACTGGTAACACACATTGACGAAAACTTGCGCATACGCTATGCGCGCCAGCACTTTATCCTTACTGGGATCAAGCCACGCGCTTTTCCCCCACGCCCATAAACCCAATAACCCCCACAGCCGCGCAAAGATCCTGAAATCGCTAACCAGACTACTCAACGCCTTCAACCGCTGCGCTGTAATTAATAGCCGTGATCGCGGTATGCTTGAGGTGTCGATAATCACGGTTGTGTTTGGGGGCAAGGAGATGGCGGCTTCGATTAGGGAGAGGGCGTGTTTGTGGATGCGGGAGAGGGAGAGGGAGGATAGGAGGACGGAGGAGAGTAGGGTGGTGTAGCGGAGGGTGCAGAGGAAGGAGTCGGTGCCGCTGGGGGTGGAGAGGATTTTGTTGAGGTGGGTGATGGTGCGGTCTGTTTTGGAGAGGTAGAGGGGTGCCCAGGATTTGAGGGTTTGGATGGAGGGGACAGGTGGGGGTTTCGGGGGGGAGGGTGTTGGGATGGGGATTGAGAAGGAGGGGGAGGTGTCTGGTTGAGGAATGCTGGAAATTTCGGACATGGTGATGTTTTATAGGGGAGAAAATGGAAGAAATGTATTGAGATTGAAATGTATGAAGCAAGTGTGGACTCTTATCCCTTCGTCTTAGCAATGTCCCAGACAGGGGGCGCGTAAAGTGGTTTTCTATGCGGCCGCGCGGAACCTAGGCCTAGTTAGGTATCGCTTAGTGCTTTAGCCTACTTTTACACACGTGACAATAAATGTAATTTAACTATTAGTTAAAAGAAATTCTATATTAAAGATATAATTAATAGTTTATAAAAGTATACTTTAAAAGCTAGTAGAATCTATAATTTAAAGAAGTGAAAACACGAAGATTCACAAGTAAAACACGAAAATTCGCGAGTAGTTAAGCGACATAATCGCCAAGGGATCCCTGCTGGGACATTGACAGACGAAGGGATACCGGTACTATCTGTACTCGGGAGGGCCGACGCGCTGGATACCGAGGCACACGATCATGTGATTCAACTTCCAACAGGGGTTGCCGTTGCCTATCCTATCTAGGTTAGGTACGCCCGACGACCAGCTTTCGTCTGATTTTCTTCTCATCCTGCAATGACAAGAGCATGCCGATACTCGACTTTGTATCTTTATTGATGGTCCAGGATGACCCTTCAAGGTAAAGGGTTTCGTAACAAATATCTTCAATTATGCTTTTACTGTACTGCCTGGAAACCAGCTCCCCCTTTGCCCCGCCTAGTTCAATAATACCCCCATACGAACCAGGTTGGGCCGTGATTTAAGTTTATTGCATTGCCTGGGTTTCCATAAAACATTCGAGAAGGTTAGAAGTCTTGTGCAGAAGACAACATTTTCTGGTGGCTCTTACCATGCCTTCGCGCGTCCCTTGATCATTGCTAGCTAGCTACAACAATTTCTCCATTTAAACAGTTTCATTTTTGAGAGACATTTAGAGACGTTCGACTCCATTGCAGTACTTCACTTGAGACCTGGAGCAACAGGACCAACTTTAGGCACTTTTACCTTTAAAGAAACAAGCGTTGGCTGGAAGTAGCCGAAGAAGATGTTTCGAGTAGCTTGCAGACTCTGCTTTTCCGATATCCTTGGCTTCAAGAACCTTTGGAAGCAAGAACCCCCAAAGACTTAAGTTGAGCGGATGTGTTTAGCTTTATGTGTGCGTTGACTTGAAAGAAAAGGACTATTAAAAGGAAGCCTTTTACGAGCACCTTGCTCTCGCTATCGAAACAGCATGTCCAATCCCCTGCAAAACCACCGAAACTCCTTTCAGGTAGGTATCTTGTGTTATCGCAACCTCTGATTCAATATTTGTTGGAAGTCTCGACAAACGAGAATGGAATGTGGAAGCGACTTGACTCGCGTTAGGTTTTGTCCCTTTTCACCATCTACGATTCACACCTCGGTTGGTTTTGACAACAGTCGCCAACTTCCATCGACAGCAAGCTCCAGCCAGACATAACTCTAACCGTCTCGACATAACTGCCACCAAGAAGCTACAGCAATCTTTGACTCACAGAGCCAGGAAAAATTCACATCGGCCCCACGAGCAACAGCACCGCACGAGATGTTACCTACGCCGTCATCCAAGCGGGCACGTCCTCGCACAATGGAGGCCTCAGAATTGGTTCCCGAGAACCGTCCAACAACTATGGGATCGCAAATCTCATCGCTATTGAAAACACGACGCCAATCCGTGTCGCCCGTCATGAATTCTCCACCCAAGCCTCGATACCAAGCTGTGTATCCAAACCATCATCACCAATGCACCCATCATATCATGACCCGTATGTACACGACACAATTTCGATGCTCGATCTGTTTTGAGCTAGGTCATTTTGGATGGCTGTACAAGTGCATTCAAGATACAGAGCTTCACTTGGATGACGAATGGGAGCGCGGCTTCAAGGTTCGTGTCAACAAGAGCGCTTCCATATTCAATGTGCTTATTTGACATTTAACGCTCTAGGAAAAGATGGATCCTATCTGCGGCCTCTTCGAGAGACCTAGCAGCTGTCCGAGAAGTCCTGAGTTGAGGATGTCAAGGCTGGCCTTCCTGGGTGAAATCACCGATGAGCAGCTCAAGACCTATTCACCTTCGCAGGTTGCTCGTGTTCTCGAGCAACGATCCCATGTACGTACAATGGCAACTCCTCGAGTTCAGCTCCACCATCACGTATATTCCGTTCTAAAAGACTTTTCTAACGCCCCATAGCTCTTGGACATCCTCGACAAAGCCACCAAGGAAGATCTCGCTCTCGCAAACAGCCAGCGTCCCTCAATATCCGTCTCTCAGCAGAGCGCGACATCGTCCAAGATAGTTCCCGAATCAGCCACAGAGAAGCCATGGCTGCTAAACGGCGAATGCCAATTCAAAGCCTGTGCCAGATGCAGACCCAGCTACCGAGAGCGTTCATATCTCAGCATGGATGCAATCGCCAATGGCGATATTCCTGCTGCAGCGGTTTCGGGTCTTGGTTTCCACCTCCTAGGAAGTCGTCCTGTTGTGCCCGCTGAGCTCGTCAAGAACATTGGGCTGAGACAACCACCTCCACCTGTAAGTCGTCCCTACTAAAATCTATTGGCAATAATTCTTCCACCATTTAGAGAGGTTCTAGCTAACATGCCCAAGAGTTCCCGACCCTCCCCCGAGATAACCACCAATCCTTGGAATACTTTAGGTCTCGGCATCTTCGCCGGCGACGAAGAACCTACTTCATTCAACCCACTCGTTCCCGAAAACACTCCCAACTCTACTCCCTTCCAGCAACCCATTCCAGCAATCGTATTCCACAAACCCGACGAAGATCCCGACAAAACCCCCACCCAAAGCTCCTTCTCCTTCTCCAAGTTACCTCCCAGCAATCCCTGGGCTCCCGCCTCGCCTCCTCGACCTCTCCCCCCACCCCCAAACACATCAACTCCGCACCTAGCCCTCGACACATCGCTACCCCATCAAACAGACAAAGAAGTCGAGGTTATGGCCGAAGAAGCACGAAGACCACTGACGCCGATGGAGAAGGATGAGTTTGCGGAGGGGAAGTTTGGGAGTTTGCCGCTGAGGGTTGGGGATGGTGTTGCGGTGCTCGAGGCGAGTGTTGCGTTGCATGAGGCGGATGTTATTACGCAGCACTGAATGGAGATATGATGTTAGGATGGATGATGCATGGAGAGCGAATACTTGGGAGAGGGATTTGTAGGATATGGAATGGTGTTAGTGGTGTTTGAGTAGGATATGAAGTACATAGACAAGAAAGGGGCAACTCGCAAGATTCGTCAAAATAAGATAAAAAGAATATGAACGTCAATCTCTTTCTCCTATTCTGGCGAACTTACAGCTTGCTGCCTCCTAGATGCGATTCTTAACAAGCATGCTAGACAAAAGACAGGGGGCCGATGGCGACAACTGCTTGGAAAGGGGCAAAGACAAAGTGGGGCAACCCACGTGTACCCCATCTTTGGCTAGCGCACCACCTATAAATTCCCTCACAAGTCACCTCCGATCCCTCCGTATTTTTCCTTCCTTCCAAATTCTTTTCCCTCTCTCTCTCACTCTACCCCCACCCATCTACCTCCCTTCTCAACCCAATGAACCAAAACATAACCCCACCACCTCTATAACACTACATGCATGCACATCAACATAAACATAAACATAAAATATAAATATAGCGGGGTAAGTACCTTATTTCGCATACATGCATACATTATATATAATTTTTGGTGATTTACGGAGTATGCCAAATGCGCCTGTACCTGATGATTCTAAAAGTCGTTATCATTTTGACTACCAATGAAGGCCACTTGTGGCCCTGATTATATAATCACCACCACCCTATGAAGGTCTTTTTTTGAAAATGGGTTTTGCGTTGTTTGTTGTTGGGGTTGGGATTGTTGATGCTGATTGGAGAGATGATTTAGGGTTTTAGAGCCGGTGTGATGGGTTGAGTTGATTGGCGGTGTGTGATAGTGTAGTGGTGGATGGAGAGTGAGGGGTTGTGCATTAATAGGCTGTTTGATATAGTTGTTTTGGTTGATGATATGTTGATATAGCTACGTATATTTCATAATAGATGACAGCGTCAGCTTTAGGTAAAGAATACTTTATGCACATGGTAATAATAGGTTGTTGTACCTCGTCAATAGAAACAGTGAATGAAGATGGCAATAAGAATTCTTTCTATTGTCTGATCTTTATTTTGCAATATGATTAAATTAATCTTTCTTGCTTCTCGATTCAAAGTCATCATAACATCCAAATATCACGATGACGGATCGCCGCGAAGAAGGGTCTTCGGACACAGCCATCACATCGAACACCGCAGGCACAGGTTTGCCGCTTATAAAATTCGACAGCCATCACATCAAACACCGCAAGCACAACTGGCTCGCGTGGATCTCACAGCTCTTATGATAGAGGGCTTGCCTCTTATAAAATTCGATATCAGATCAAACACCGCAAGCACAACTAGCTCGCGTGGCTCTCACAGCTCGTCTGATAGAGGGCTTGCCTCTTATAAAATTCGACAGCCACGGGTGGCAGTAGGAATGACCGTATGAATACCTTGACAGCAAAGCATACTCGGCTTTCCACATCCATCGAAGCAAGCAATAAAGAATATGTTCTTTTGATTACCAGAGCACTAGTTCAAGTCATCTCCGTCTGTTTAGCTGGTTGCCAGTGAACTGGTTACTCGTAGCGAATGGTGAGCCTCGCGTTGTTCTTTGATTCAGATCGCTGCATCTTCTAAAAGGGTGCAAGAGCATAGTATTTATAGAAAATCACAGTGCGGAGTAGCCAGCCGAGCTTGTAGGAAGTGAATAGGAGGCGGGGGTGGAGGGGTGGATAGGTGGACTCAGCGTATAATTAGGGTATATAAACACCCCTTACGTCGACTCTCTTGAACAAACAGTAGCGTCTCCAAAAACCCAAAAGCTGACAAAACATGTGTTGTGACTGGAGTAGCTTGGAAAGAAACGCCGCGGGTTACTTACCTTGATAACTTGCGTGTCATATAATTGGAGTTATATGATTGGCTCTCTCTTCTTGAAGTGTTACACTCAAATCGTCGGATGTTTAAATGACCGTGATTTGAATTTGATAGCAAGTAATACTCGGTCGGCTCTTGCATGACAAAACTACCATGTCTCGTTAACATTTTGCCTCATTAAAAACCCTCCCATACACGTGATACTTTCCCTGAACTTGTTTAAGTCGTGCTGGCAAGTCAGCTAATCAATGCTTCTCAGAGTACAAATAGTGTCTATAGGGTAAACAAAAGATGTTTAAGGGTGGGTTTTTATAGAGACCTCGAACCGTGAACTTGCGATTCAGTAGTATCACCAACTTTGCGTAATCAGGAACACTCCAAAGGTGAATCATAACCTTGATTTTCTCGAGACCCCGACTTCGATTTGGGGTATATAAACTGCCTATGCTCACGAATCATTCTCCCTCAACAGAAAAAACACTTAGTGAGATCCGATTCATTGTTGGCGGTGGCGAGAACAATATGCTCATATGACACTTGCGTAAAATTCTCCAAGATACGGTATAGGCTTAAGTTTCATTTCAATACCACTCTACATTAACGCTCAACTCAGAACTCAGAACCCAAATTCATCGCATCTGTTTGAATGAATGAAAGTAAAATGACAGCAATTAACACTCAACGACTAGTTCTCGTAAGAGACGATAACTCTTCCAAAGTACAGAGCCCTTGCATTCCTTTAATACGAGGTGAGCCGCTCGAGTAGCCAGGTAGTACCTCCTCCGTAAATTCATCTCTGTTTCCTTTGCCTTCCTGGCTCCGGGTTGTGTATAGAGTAAAACCAGAACAGACCGGTTGTTATATAAGACCACCTTTGAGAATAACACGTTGATCATGAGTCCTTAGCTCACAATACCATAGGTGAAAGAAGCGCTTCCCAGCTAATTGCTACCCAATCATTCGCCGAGCTGACCTACCTAAGGTCATTAAAGCTTCGCGCGCCTGGATGCCTGAGTTGGTGCAATCAGAAGTACTTTAAAGACACCCTGTAGTACGAGTCTTACTGTACAACGATCGAGTCAACTAGTGGTCGTCCCCAATCGGTTACTTAGAAGACTTACTTCCAGGGACACATTGTCCTCGCCTTCTCCGAGTCCTGGGACCAACATTGTGTCGCAAAGATGTCAGAACCGCTGACCGCAGAGTGTGTGGCAGTACGTAGCAAGAAACTTGGAAATGTAAAAAGCATTTAGAAGGATACAACGGGGTGATAGGTGAATGTTATAAACATTGACAGCAAAGCCCAACATGAACGAAAGGTTATCCTTGACAGCAAACTAGGCATGTTTTTGCGAAGAATCATAATTAGACATGCCCCGTACGTGACGGTGTCCGTTTTATAGTAGTTACATATCCTAGATATGGTTTACAGTAAGTATTTCCTTAGACTGGCCTTTGCACACGCATGGTCCTCGGCATTTTCTGTTTCTTCTTCTTAATTCTCAATGGCAAAGTGAAAGTAGGAGCTTTTATACTACTGCACCCACCCGCCCCACTTGCCCCTATTTTCGTGGAAAGTATACTATATTCCATGCTCACAACTCACAACTCAGTTTCCTATAATGTATATAAATAACCCCTCTTCACAACGATCCCCAGATTAATAGAAGTAACAACTGTTGAGACAAATCAATGCGGCATCATTGCCGCTGAACGCGAATCTTCCCTCCGTCCATATCATACGGCACAGCTAAGGAAAGATCCAGCACATATACTCCCTCCCACTCCACGACGCCGAATACCACTCGTAGAGTGAGTCTTTGAACGAACGAACGAATGAACAAATGAGTGTACAAACGACAGCAAACCTACCCTTGACAGTAAATACCCCCTCCACACCCAAACCAAAACTCCTACTCTTGCATATCCACACACACGCATACACACACACACACACAAAAGAATAGAATAGAACGCGTGCTATCTACCTATGTTTTCGCGCCAGAAGAAAGAGGTAAATAACGTATGAGATCCTCTCGCTGGTACTTGCTATATCCAAATCGCAGACAAAGCCGCTTTTATAATACAGAGGCACACATACACATTCCGCAATCGTAAGTTAAAGAAAGTGAATACTATAACCATCCTCACAGTATCCATGCAGCACTTACTTGCATGCTAACACCCCAATATAAAACCCCTCCCTCCCTCTACACCAAGAAATCTATCTTCAACGCAATAACAGAAGATACATACAACAACAAAGGAGGAAGAAGACGCATGAGAGTTTATGGCCGTAACTCGTCTTCTAAAGATATCTATATACTATACAGTACCCTTACTCCGTTTTACATTCATACATACGCCAGTCATTCATCTCTGCTACTGTACCCTCTCCGGCCGTTGCGAATCACAAACGACAGTATTTCATTCTTAACAGCAATACAATAAACATAAACAACACGCATTTACTTCGTACGATACAATACGATACGATGAAGAAATGCAATGAAATGAAAAATTCACCTGTAAAAGCAAATATCGAGTAAAAAGATTTATGTACAAGTAGCAAGATGCTGTTTGAGCGTCTCCTGCGATACTAAGGAGTCTTGTCTGTTGCATCGAATGTTTTTTATACTGTATTATCAATGGTTGAAGTGGAATGTATCTATATATGTATGTATTGTTGGGTGACTTATCAGTAGAAGCTCCAGGGTTATTTCATCTCACTTGAGGGGGTGGGTGAGTGGTGCTTGGAAACTTCCTTTTTCTGTTTTTGTTTTGAGCTACCGTATTAGTTAATATAAAGGACCTGGTCTACTAGCTTTCCCGAGGGGGTAGACCTTAGCCAGGACATGGTCTTATTTATAATGTGCCAGCTGGCGTGGGACATTAAAGTCAACTATATGGTCTTCTGCTGGGGACTGGTCTTATATCCTAACTAATACGGTAGCTGAAGAGTTGTGCAAATAGGAAACCGGGGTAAGAGAATATCGCATTTCTAGACGCTGAGGATAAGGAAGGTAAGGATAAATAATGGTATAGTCGTGGTAGCATTAAATTTACAGAATCGTAACCTTCATAAGCGCATTAAGCCCCCGCCATAATACAACCACACACATCCATCCTCAGATGTACAGCCCTCCCTCTCAGAAGACCCTAGTACTGTCACCTTCCCCTCGCCCCACCCATCTCCCCCTCCTTCCTCTTGGCTAAAAGACTTTTGATAGCCCCAAGACACTTATTCAACCCGTCCTCAGTCCTCGCACAAAACTTGTAGCTCTTCTCCTCGGTAATTACCTGGAAACAAAGCCTCTTCGTCTTGCTGAGCGGATCAATCTCCACCCCGTTAATCACGCTACTCAGCGGTATAAGCAACAACGTTGAGTATTCATTGTCGTTTTTGTAGAACTGTATATTTCGTGGTCGGATGACGGCCCATAGGTCTTTCCATTGCCGGATTCCGTTCTTGCTTTTGAGGTATAGGAGGTGTCCTTGCCAGACAACGCGCTCGGGATCGAGTTCGGGGTTCAGGACGGACATTTGGGATGCGTTGTGCGCGCTTAGGACTGGGCGTAAGCCTGTATCGGGTGCTTGGACGGCGAGTGGCTCTTCTGTGATGGAAAGACTAGAGGCGCCTGCTGCGCGCGCGAAGTCGTTGTCTGACATATCTGAGTGGGAAGCTAATTCGTTGCCGGAGTAGTCGAAGGTATGGGATGTTTTGCGGGGGCCGCCGAGTTTGTTTCGTGGTTGGGGCATGCTCTCTAAGGGTTCTGGGGAGCTGGAGCCGAGTCGTTCGTCGTGGAGGAGTTTGGCTTCGTTGTGTTGTTGCATGGCACGCTCGAAGCCGCTGTATGTGCCTGTAGCGTTGCCGCCGGGACTTGCGAGTAGCATCTCTTCTTCCTCCTCCTCGATGCGTGCCGACCGTCTGATGAGCTCAACCCATTCTTCGGCGTCTTTTCTTGATTTCGCCTCTAGGTGGTAGTTTCGGGAGGCAGAGAAGAGCCCAAAGACGTTTTCGCGCTTGTGTTTGGGGTCTTTTAGGAAGGCGACTGCTGTGAGGTCTGCGAGTTGGATTTTATGCCGTAACTTGTCCTCGTTCTGATCTCTATATATCGAAAGGAAATTTGACCGTAGGACTAAGTATATTGGCTTCCATGCCTATGAAATGTCAGCATTAATTGCTTAAAGCAGGCGGGGCTTCCTTACCTTCGTTTTCCGTGTCCGTTTCTGAACATATCCACTCTTCAGCACCCGATCGAATTCGAAGCTGCCGTTCTGATTTACTGGAGAGAAAGAGTCCAGGGGGAGATGCGAGTTGCGTATGCGACTGGCAGAGGTTGAAGGAGGCAATGAGACTGCAGTGGGTGGAGGTATTTGCAGCGCTGTCGTTCGCTGGGGAATCTGGCGAGGCTGACTTGCTTCTTGCATCATAGCCATCGTTGTCTGTGTCTGTGTCTGCATCTGCATGTCGGCCATGATCATGATGATGGCAGTAAGAGAAGAATTTTGGTATTTGTGACTGTGTGTGTGTGTGGTACAGCTAATAATGATTTCACTGGTGAAGTATTGACTCGTAGTGGTGTTAGGTTTGCTCTAGAAAAGAAGCGGCCGTTTGTTCTGTTACCTAGTCCTAGCCACCGTGTTTTTTGCAATAGGACTACTCGTAGCTCCGGTCGTTCGTCTCAACAATGATTAATGATTGAGAGTTGTAAAGGCAACTCCTCGAAAAGTCAACGTTGTAATAATTATGATTATTATGGGTATGTTATGGTTATGGGCAAGGCGGCAGTCTAGAATTATGTACGGACGGAGGTACTCCGTATTACAGTAAAAGGAAGCGAGTAGCGAGCAATGCGATAGAGGAGAAGATTGTCAACGGGAAGCTTAAATTAAATTAAGCCATCCTATTGCGGCATGGGCGTATCATGAAACTCTGCTGCTTCAAGGATGGTGTTGGGGAAGGGAAGGAAGCCGATCAGAGCCGTTGGTAGCCAATGCATCTGACATCAAAAAGGAGAGGCCGATGCAGATTTGGAGATTTCCTATAAAAGGATCATCCAAAGCTCTGAGAGACGCCGAGTCTAGGCCATGTTGGTCGTGTTGGTCGCGTTGGTTCATGCAGATTCAGGAACGAAGGATAGATCTCGTCTGATAGGGTTAGGAGCATTTATTTTCATTTATTTGATGCGGCTACTTCGGACGGGGCCCAGGCCAGGGGAAGGAAAGGAAAGGAAAGGAAGGGGAACAACAAGAAAAGGGCGGGCCGGGCTGATAAGGAATGGAACGGTCACGGGACTAATCGGTGTTTGTTTATTCCGGCCGACCCTTGTTCTATTTTGGTGGGTGGTGGGGTTGTATTTCGACTCACTCTGACGCGCGAGGGGTGCAAAATTTCACATTTCCAGCAGCTTTCTTGTCTTGCTTGCACCTACATAAACTCGATATTCCACAACACTGTTTTCCTCTGGCAATTCCCCGAGTAACATGAAGCATCACATCCAAAATGCCTGTCGTCAATCCAGAAAAACTGGTAGCTCTACAGCGGAATCCAGACGGCATCAGAAATGTACGTTTCGCCGTGGTGGGGTAAATTTATATCTTTACTGACAGCATTCAAGATTTGTATCTTAGCCCACGTTGTAAGTACTCTTGTTATACGATTACAGCAATGATACTAATCTGTCTCACAGGATCATGGAAAAACATCCCTTTCAGACGCCCTCATTGCGACCAACGGCATCATCTCCCCCAAACTCGCCGGCAAGATTCGATACCTCGACTCCCGACCCGATGAACAGACCAGAGGCATCACCATGGAATCCTCCGCCATCTCCCTCTTCTTCTCTATGCTACGAAGATCTGCGCCCGGTGCTACACCCGAAGAAAAGGAATATTTGATCAACCTGATAGACTCTCCCGGACACATCGATTTCAGCAGCGAAGTCTCAACCGCATCACGTCTGTGTGATGGCGCAGTGGTCCTAGTGGATGCCGTGGAAGGTGTATGCAGTCAGACAGTTACTGTGCTGCGGCAGACTTGGGTTGAGCATATGAAACCTTTGCTTGTTATTAACAAAATGGACAGGCTAATTACCGAACTCAAAATGACTCCCGGAGAAGCATACATACATCTCAGCAAATTATTAGAACAAGTCAATGCCGTTCTAGGAAGTTTCTTCCAGGGTGAACGAATGGAAGAGGATCTAAACTGGCGGGAAAGAGTCGACGAGAGAATTGCTGCGGCAGCTGCCAAAGAACTCGAGAAATCAGAGAAAGATGTCGTTGGAAACTCGGTCGATATCGATACCATGTCTGCAAATCCCGAATTCGAGGAGAAAGATGACGAAGATCTTTACTTTGCCCCAGAAAAGAACAATGTTATATTCAGCAGTGCCATCGATGGCTGGGCATTTACCGTCAGGCAATTTGCAAGCTTATACGAGAAGAAATTGGGCATAAAACGCACGGCTATGGAGAAAGTGCTCTGGGGAGACTTCTATCTAGATCCGAAGACCAAGAAAGTTTTGGCGCAAAAACATTTAAAGGGCCGTAATCTCAAACCGATGTTCGTTCAGTTGGTGCTTGAGCAGATTTGGGCTGTATATTCTGCAACTACTGGCGGTGACAAGGGGAAGGGGTGCGTGGATTTCATCTTCTCAATCCTGTCTATAATATTAATGAATATCGTTCTGACTTCTCCACAGTGATCCTGCTATGACCGAAAAGATTACAAAATCTCTAAATTTGACTCTTCCTCCACATGTCGTTCGCTCACGAGATCCTCGAGCGATCCTCACAGCGCTGTTTTCCGCCTGGTTACCGTTATCCACCGCACTTCTCGTCTCTGTCATCGAATCACTACCATCGCCTCCGATTGCTCAGGAAAGCAGGTTACCAGGTCTCATTGATGCTTCACCTGGTCATACTCATGTCGATCCCAAGGTCCGCGATGCAATGGTGAAGTCCAAATCTTCCAAAGATGACCCAGTCGTCGCGTATGTCAGCAAAATGGTTTCGATTCCCGAAAGCGAACTTCCAGAGAACAAACGCCGCGGAGGAACCCTAAGTCCCGAAGAAGCAAGAGAAATGGGTCGACGGAAGAGAGCAGAAATTGCTCGAGCACAGGCATTGGAAAACGGAACTGCTGAAGATCCTGTAAACGGACTTACTGAAGCGATAGAAGACGCCAGTCTTGAGGAAAAGAAGCCCCAAGACGAGGCTCAGCCTAAGGAGCACCTCATCGGTTTCGCCAGAATATACTCCGGGACCCTCTCAGTCGGCGACTCCGTCTATGTCATGCCCCCCAAATTCTCCCCAGCATACCCACACAATAGTCCCGAACCACAAAAGGTCACTGTCACAGCTTTATACCTCCTCATGGGCCGCGGTCTCGAACCACTCACCTCCGTCCCCGCCGGTGTAGTCTTCGGCATCGGCGGCCTCGAAGGCCATATTCTCAAATCCGGCACAATCTGCAGTCAACTTATCGGCAGCGTCAATCTTGCAGGAGTAAGTATGGGCTCCGCACCGATCGTGCGCGTAGCACTCGAACCCGTCAACCCCGCCGATATCGACAAAATGATTTCTGGTCTCAAACTACTGGTTCAAAGTGATCCTTGTGCTGAATACGAACAATTTTCTAGTGGTGAGCATGTGTTGCTGACTGCTGGGGAGTTGCATTTGGAGAGATGTCTGACGGATTTGAGGGAGCGGTTTGCGAAGTGTGAGGTTCAGGCTGGCGAGCCGATTGTGCCGTATAGGGAGACTATTGTTAGGGCGGAGGAGATGAAACCACCTGCTAATAAAGAGCTTGGGAGGGGGACGGTCATTGCGGTTACTACTTCGAAGCAAGTTGCGATTCGATTACGTGTGAGACCTTTACCGGCTGAGGTTACAGAGTTCTTGTCTAAGAATTTCAATGCTATTAAACGACTTTACTCTGAGCATCAAGCGGAAAAGAAGGGAAAGCAAACGGAGGATCAAGATGGATCGGATCAAGAAGACGTCGATGAGGACGGTGTGGTGGATCATACAAAGATTTTATCACTCGCAGAGTTCAAGAAACAGCTCCAAGCAACGTTTGAGAGTGTAAAGGGCCAACGAGATGTATGGGCAAATGTTGTGGATCAAATCTCTGCATTCGGGCCACGAAGAACGGGTCCTAACTTACTGATTGATGCCACCAAAGAAGGCATATGTGGTCGATTGTAAGTTTCCTTGGCCTTCCTAAATCATCAATACTAACACCTCCAGCCTGAACGACAACACCACCTCATCTGAAACCCCAGAACAAAACACATCCTCCGCCCTCAGCCCAGCTTCCTTCTCCGACAAAATAGCCCACGCCTTCCAACTCTCCACCTTACAAGGGCCCCTCTGCGCAGAGCCCATGCAAGGCGTAGCCATCTTCCTCGAATCCGTCCTCGTCACCCCTTCCCCATCCGAAGAAGAATCCTCACTAGGCCGTCTAACAGGCGAAGTGATTAAAGCTGTGCAAGGGGGTATAAAACAGGGATTTTTGGATTGGTCCCCAAGGATTCTGTTAGCCATGTATTCATGTGAGATTCAAGCTAGCAGTACGTTCCCTCTCCTTCATTCCCCCTTTCTATCTCTTGGTTATTTGCATGTACATGCGAGCTGACATTATCACAGCCGAAGTCCTAGGCCGCGTCTACGACGTCCTAACCCGTCGCCGTGGCACCATCCTCTCTGAATCGTAAGCCAAAATTTCACCTCCCCCCTTCAAACGTATCTCTCAATTACCACATCAACTAACCCCTCCTGTCCCATTATAGACTCCTCGAAGGCTCATCCGCATTCACGATCCTCTCCCTCCTCCCCGTCGCCGAATCCTTCGGCTTCTCAGACGAAATCCGCAAACGCACCTCGGGCGCCGCCTCCCCACAGCTAATATGGAGGGGCTACGAAATCCTGCACGAGGACCCATACTGGGTGCCGCGCACCGAGGAGGAGATGGAGGATCTGGGCGAGTTTGCGGATAAGGAGAATGTGGCGAAGCGGTATGTGGATGGGGTGAGGAGGCGCAAGGGCATGTTGGTTACTGGGAGGGGTGAGAGGAGGGAGGGTGAGAAACAGAAGACGCTGAAAAGGTAGAAGTGGAGGGATTAGGGGGGGGGCGGGGGGTGAGAAGGACAGTGTCTTGATTTTGTTCGTGTTTGCTGCTCTGTTGTCCTTCATTCCCAGGTTGCCAACTTCGGGAATACCATATAAGCATTAGAATCCAAAATAAAGCTGTACATCCTCCAGCGGCCCAGCCTATGCTCGGCATGATTACTTCCTACTTCCTTTAGAATACCAATTTTCCTTGCTTGCAGGTAGTATGCCATTCGTATTTGCTAGTGCTTTTTGTTTACAAATACTCCCAGGACCGTGGACCTAGCAACACCTTATACTTTTACCTACTTATGCACTTATGCATCCATTTCTTCCATGTTAACAAGATACAACCCACCGACAAAAGTCTCTTTATCAAGTCTCGCTTTTCCAACTAGCATACCCCAACGTCTCTTTTCCTCCCTTCTATGTAAAGTAAGTACTTCATGTCCTAAAATGAAACAACAGTCCTAATCCTTGCTACTCGCCATAATATACCAGCATGCAGTTCACCTCGAAGCTCGATGTGGCAAGTTATATCTACATCTGAGCTCCGCATTGTTTGATACAACAACTTGCCTCGAGTCAATATGACACGTGGGAAAGCAAATCTCTACTGGACCGCCTTTTCTACCAAAACCATGAAGCGGAAGAATGTCATAGGCATCCATTTGCTCCGATCAATTCACTCAGTGAATTTCTTTGAGCTACTGTACCGCCCCAGACCGCGCCGCGCTCTCTTTTTGCCGGCCGACGTGGACTGAAAGAGCTAGACTTGTTCTGAAAATTGGGTCGTGTCGTATTCTCTTTTATTATTGCTAATTTCAAGAGATAGTCGAAGGTCTCTGGTTCTATGCTGGCTTTTGAACCCAACTTCGATTCCCTCGCGCTTGTACTTCTATTGCGCTTTGGGTTAGATATCGTAAGCAGCTGTATTTTTTCTTTTGGGTCTAGATCTCTTCTCTTGTCCTCTCTTGTGTTGTTATTGGGTGTGGGACTCGTCTCTGTCGTTTGAAAACAACACAGCACTCGAGCTGACTTTCCACGTACCAGAGCCCCCAACAAACACGTTGACATCAACTCGACCCTCTTTCTCCGATAACTACTTTGGGAAATTCACCAGTACGTTTCCACCTCTCCTCTCCTGTCCTCTCCTCATCTCCCCATCTCTCACACCACGCTCCCTCGCGTTCAATTCCCAATTCCCAACTCCCTCAGTCCCATTCAACTCAATCCAATTCGATCTCCTCACCTCAGTCTTTCGACCTCAGCATCAACTGACAATCGAACTCCCCAGACCAACAATCGCAAGAATGAGCCTCTTCAAACCAACGCAGTCGCAACAGAACTTGCTCCCAATGCACTCGCTATCTCGCACGACCTCGCAGGAAAAGTCCAAGGAAGAGCCTGTCGTCGTCGCTTCCACAGCGGAGGTTGTGCCGGAGAAGAAACGTAGATACAGTATGTTGTTCTATTTCACCTTCTTTCCCTTGTACCCGCTCGCTTCTACCACCCGCAATCGCATCGCGTTGCATACTCTTACTTGCCGTTCTCACTTCCCTATTCCATTTTCCCCTTCTTCTCCTTCTTCTCCTTCTCCTTCCTCTTTGTCTCCGAATTGATTCAAATGCATCCACTTTCATTTTCAAGTACCATGCAACATGCGACTAACCACAACCCAACAACCAGGCAAAACAATCGAATACCTCATCGTCATCACCGCCATCATCATCCTCTGCACCATCATCGCAGTCATCAGCATCGAAGTCAAAGGCCACGGCCAGAAACTCAAAGACAGCAACTCGGGCGGCGTTTACGTAAACCCTGAAGTTCACGCTTGATTGATTGATTCGATCGATGGCTTTCCACACCTACCCACCATCTACCTTCCTCCACTTTCACATTCTATAATAGATCTTGGGAGAGGGGTTTGGATTTGTCGATTTGATATGATATGGAGATGGAGATGGAATGGAGATGCGGGAGAGAAAAATATGGATGCGGAGATGGATGAATGGGATGTTATTGCAAAGATCTGGTGCTTGCTTGCATGCTTGGCCTCCATACAAAGTCCTTTCTTGCTTGCTTTTTTTCTTTCTTTTATCCCCCCGGTTGTATTGGAGTTTCGGGCGTATATGATCGGAGGGAGTTTGATTGATGGATAACTCGGCTCTCCCACAACAAAAATGTTTAGAGAAAAGAATGTATACGGAGTATTGCTGAGCAATCTCTAGCTATAGCTAGCTCTGAACTTGCTCCTACCTTTGCTAGGATGAAAACAACAACACAAAACAAAACTATGATAAGCGCAAGTTCGAGACCCGATATCTTCTCCTTCTCTCCTTCCTACCTTGTTTACTTCCGCTTGCAATCAATTACTAAATTAAACATTCTGTTCTTAGTTCTAATTCCCTGCATAGATTCCAGTGCGTGCTATATTCGATAACTCCCAACTACTTCTAGCCTTCCCTGCTGCACTGTGAGGCTCTAATGTAATACACACATATATCCCAAACCCCAAACCCCAGCCTCAATCCCCACAAAATAAAACATCTCACTCAACCCTCTACCCACCTACCTACCCCTCCCCCCTCCCATTTATATCTACACTCCCCCATATCCAATTAACCACCCGCTACTCCTCACCTCACCTCCTTACAACCCAAATCCGAGCAAGCCAAACATCCCCAACGCCCAATCAAAACCCCAAGTTCCCAACATCCTAGATCAAGCAATGAAGCATCTCGAGAAAGCAAAAGCGCGCCTGCTTCTTTAATTCTTGATGCAATAACGAAAAACGAACACCGTCTATTGCTTGTAACTTTGGCGTGAGAGGAATACGCAGGCTGGGAATACGGGTAGGTAAATTGGATGTTTAGTTTTTTGTGTTTATCTCCTGGAGGAAAGGAAGAAAGGGGGTTTGGCATCGCGTTTATGGTTAATGGGATACGGATATATGAATAAAAAGGTAGGTCGATAATAGATAACAGTTTTATCATGGAATATTACGGAGTGAAGTGCGAGGAAATACGGTATTGGGAAGTATATGGAGTAACCCCAAAAGTTTTTCTCAAGTGGTTGGGGGGGAAGGGGGGATAGATAGTTTCTTTCTTAATGATGATCGGATCTTTGCTTGGACGCAAAAGACAGGTTATTATCATCAGTAGCGGTAAAAGTCGGGTGGATAGTAGATAGTGTTTTCAGGTAGGGGATAGTGTTATTCATAGATCTTGTTGAATGGAAAGAGATACACGGGTACCATTTTTGAGGGTATTGTTCGATAAAATACGGTAATGAATACTCTCTCTCTCTAGCTTAAGACAATACGCGGTGGCTTTTGTGTGGTGGGGACAGGAGGCGAGGGGGGTATTTATATCTTCACTTTACGTAGAAAGGAGTCCTTGGTCACCAGAACAACCTTTCTATCAAAAACCTGTACGGTCTTGTTGTGGGATGATGTTCATACGTAGAGCAGGGAATTCTCGGATGCTGGTAGATGACATGAAATATTTATGAGGGTCGAAGGTAAGCGTGGCTGGAGTGGTGTTTTATTTGGTTCATTTTTGGGGAATGAATGAATGAGAACGAACGAACGAACGAACGAACGAATGAACGAATGAATGACAGCATTATAACGACTGTAGTTTTGTCTGTCAGGAGGTTTATAGACCGGATGCGAAGAAGGCAGTCTTGGGCCGATAGTTGTTTCCTTTGTGCTCGGTGCAAATTTGACTTCCCGCTTGATAACATTGCCTGTAATGTAGAATCTTTCTTCATCTTTCTGTCCTCCTTCTTGTTGCTCCAGCTCTTCCCGGCCAGATTAATCCTTTTTAGAGTAGAAGCCCAGCGCCACGAGCCACCATATATCCTTGTTAACGGGCTTGCTGTACTCTGTGTTTTAAGTCGCTGTGTTCGATCTCACACGTAGCATGTGAGCATTGCTGGTTCCTAATCTTGCGGTTGCCCAGAAAATCTAGATTATTATTACAGAAGATTATATACCTAGAAATTTCCGCGGCAGCTATGAGCTTTTGCGCTAGGAATGTGCTATAGGCAGGTAGGTATTTGGACTATATAAACCATCCTGTGGCTACCCATGGAGGTCCAAAGACCTATTACCGCCGGTCAAATGGACACACGAGACTGACGAGAACTTTAAGGTAGACACATATCCCAAAACTATATACCTTGAGAACGAAAAAGACGCATACGAGAAGGTCTTGGCAGGTGAAAATACACATACACAATGCCCTACTCATATGGCAATATCCCAAGCGTGTGAAGGAATAGGCTTCCAGCTGAAGGAAATGTTAGAATGTATCCACCATTATGCAGTCCGGAATAGCATCTCCCATACAGACATTATAGGCATGGTTAAGAAGTGCCACTACTTCCTATTAACAACCGTGCACGTGTATATAAACCCTAATGATCATAACTCTAGACAAACATCCACGACTACGATTGATGGATTCTTACTCTTCTTGAGGTTAGCGATAATATAATCTTCATGGACAAGGAGAATCGAAATAGCTGGTAACGGATGTAGCATGCGGCTTCTGCCAAAAAGTCTTTGCGAACTTGCATGGCGTGGAGACGCTGATACATCTTAAACACCTCAAAAGTAAATAGTCGTTCTATCATTATCGTAGTATCAAACGGCGTATCCCGCATCATATGCATCAAGGAACGAATGAATGAATGGATATCATCGACCGACTTTCTGAAATGACAGCAATTCCATTTCCAGTGCAACTTCATATGAGCCGAAGTTCTGGCCCTTTTACTGGACGAACGGCACTTGTTAGTAGGCCTGGCTCTGAGTGTGACTGAGACCAGGCAGCTACGCAGACGGAGTGAAAGTTTTTAAGCGCGAGATATTGAAGTGAGTTATTGGTTCGTTCTTTGAGTCTAACCTTGTGGAATATATAAGAGTTCTCGGGTAGGTAATAACAGTTACTCCGTACCATGAAGTAAAGTTACCAAACAACAAAAGAGATACGTCTAATTCGTATCCCCTCCTTTTCAAGTAAAGGCGCACATCCTACTAGATCATATCGAATTCGGAATGCTTGATTCGATTCCAGCTGTATTTGAGGAAAAAGAGGTAACCTGAGCTTCTAGAAGATCAACCTAAGTGTTGATTCTCTGAAACTGTAACTGCTTTTCAATTCTTTAGAACGAGTGGGACATTGGTTTACAAACGCCATCTACGCCCGATGTCCCAGCAAGCTCCATCACCCACTCCTTTTTTCATCCCCTCATCCCTCCGATCCCCACGCCCCACCCATAAAAACAACCCACCAACCTACCCCATACTCTTCCCCGGCGCTCCATACCCCGCCTCAGCCGCCCACTCAAAAAGAGCCGTCATACCCACCCTCGGTCCCCCATCCCTCTCCTCCTCCCCCTCCCTCTCCCCCTCTCCAC
>QGMF01000280.1:0-42272 GCA_007821475.1 Lachnellula arida
GATTATTATGTCGGCGGAGTACTGTAACCTGTTTTCCTACGAAAGAAATCCAACCGGTTTATATGCATTTGAGTTCAGTATTCAATTAGTATAAACCAAATCGATATTTTAAGTTTGAATGGCTGACATTCTGAATTGGCAGAAAGAAAACATCTGATGACATATGGTCGAGATATCCAAAAATAGAATATATACCCAGAAATAGAAACTCAAATATACGGATTCGATTTCTAGTTAAATCCACTTTGTGTGCAATGCATATTGTACCTTAAACTACAATGGCCCTCGATCCTCCAAGAGATTACAGGCGGCGAACAGAAACAGCAAACGTTTTCAAGGCGCAGACTGGTACGCCAATCATAGATAGACGTGTTGAAAGGAGTAGTGCCAATCGGCTGAAACGAGAAGTTATTTCTTTGAAGGTAGAGAACCAGAATCTCCGCCAGGAGCTCCTGGAGTTGCAGTTGCAAATGCAGCAGCAGAAAATGAAGATATTGGCAGCTTTAGGTGAATCTATAGGGGATTCAGAAGTTCCGGAAGGTTTTTTTTGAGATATTTCATAGCTACTTACAAGCAAGATCTTAATTGGGCCGTTTGTCCTCCATACGGGCTACTGTGCTTACAATATCTAGTGGTTCGTACATGGTCATGGAGCAGAAGAGATCACAGTTTCTGAATGCAAAGTTTCTCACACCATTATATATGCAAAGGTATTCAAATATTATGTCTAACTAACCCGCCTTTGTCGATCGCTTGTTTGACTTTTTAATTTTGTGAGATTCCTTCAGTCGATCTAATGCCTGCGTCGTCTCCACAGCCCACGAAACCAATGAGGGAAGGTAATCCTCAATTCCACGTAGTCTTGTTTCTAGATTGTCTCTCTCACCTGTAGCCTTCTCAAGTTGAGCAGACATACTAAGAACCTCATCTCGAAGAGTATCAGTGCAAGCCATTGTTTCCATGTTCTCACTGTATTGTGTAAGTGAGCGAACACTCGAGTTCGGGATGTTATCATCTAAGTGGCTATTTGGATTAGATTAATAAATACGAGGGCCTGTGATGTACCTTTGTTGAAGTGTCTGAACCACGTCTTTGCGCCGTTCAACTTCCGAACGCAGTACTGCCACTTCATTGCTGTGATCAGTCTCCATTCTGTATTGATAGCTGGATGTATCATATGAATCGAAAAGTTGACTTGTTATAGATGACTCTATAACTTGAGGAAATGGTATAAGAGAGACATCCGTTGAGAAAAAGGAAGGTGAGTCTGGAAAATGAGACAATGAAAAAACTGATTGTACAAGGTTCGAGGAATCTGAAGAGGGGGGTTGAAGGGAGTTGAAATCATAAGGAAAGGACGAATGTGAGAGATCCGACTTATTCATGGTCTCGAAGCATGGCATGTCTAATGTCGGTATGCTGCTACAGGTTGAAGCCACAACTGGCAAATTCGAAGGGAAAACAACATATTGATCGCAATCAAGACATCTGAAAACCCGACGGGCGACCATAGGCGTTTCTTCGTACATGGTGTAAGAGTTACTTTGAGGTGAAAGCTCTGACATACCTGGGGACAATCTTCAAGGTTTGTGCGGGCCAAGACAGAGAATAGTTTTCTATTTCCGCCATGTTCTCCAAGGAAGCTTTCACTTATAAGTTAATAGTTCATTTCTGGAATTCTGTCAGCCAACTTAGACACACTAGGTTCTAATTTCGGGGGGGCAGTGCTATCCTATTTTTAAAGGGCAAGGGGTTTAGACGAATTCTACTATTGTACGACTTCTCAGCTCGGCATATAATGTCCAGCAAAAAACCTATTCCGCGTTTCTTTCAGCACTTCAATTGAGAAAAATGTCGTCCCCAAACTATTACGATGGTGGGTCAATCGAGGTCAGCCCATCATCTCCCCCTATTTCAATCAATTCGGACGGCCAAGATAGCTACGAGGAATCAGAATATGTCTATGTGAAATACCGTATTGCAAACAAACGGTTGTCATCCATGGAGAATGATATTATCGAGATGAAGACCACAATTGACAACTACGCTACGGCTTACCAGAACGAGTCGCAGTTTCGCGAGATGTGCCAGCTAGCCTTGCTTGATGAACAAATCAAGCATAGTGAATGCCGTGCAGCTTACTTGAGACTATTGCAGTTTTTAAATTCTCGGCCGCAACCTGGTGTTGGAGAAACAGCAGCCCATAAGAGCCAAATCGAGCATCTTCTCATGGTGATAGGACAGTTGCAATTAAAAATACAGAATATGAGGGAACAGCAACCTGGAGATCTCTGAAATTCTGTCATCTGCAAGTAGGATGGAGCAATCCAAAGCGGGAACAGGCACGCACCAGCCCAGTAAAATAAAATTCCGATTCACACTGAATGTTTGCCATTAACGTTACTAGTTTGTTGTTGAATTCTATGATTTAGAGAACACGCTATAAGATGAATTTGAAACTTTATTGTTGCTCCAATGATTTCTACCACAAATGTACTTACTGTGAGTCGAAATTCTCCCTGCAGGATCAAATCGTAGACCGACTAGCGTTCCAGTATTATTCGACTTTAGCTTGTTCAAATGTCGAGCCCTTTTCGCGAGAGGCCATAGAACCCCCGCTCCATGATGACAAAACATGGGGATTTTGTAGTATGGGTGGCGTGAGGGGAAGGTAAACTGCTACAGCATTGTCCAGCTTTTGAACCACAAGAGAGGAACTTGGTACAGTACTGTAACAAGTACTTCATACAAGTACTTCGCAATGTCTAACACAAAACCGCAGGAAATCAGCATGAAATTAGAATACATAATAAGCCAGTGTTGTCACCGACGCATTAAATCTGACCTGCTTGCAATTCTCACATGTGTTAGCTTACGAGGTCAGTGCAGTATCTGAAAGAGGACGCATATAGCACAAATTTTATTTCTTAAACTTTTAATCTCATACAGTATTAAGATCAAAATACCATTCATTGTCTTACGCAACTCAAACCTAGCGATAAACTCCACTGCCACCCCAATATCAGCTGACCTCAGCTATCCTTTGCCACAAAACGTACTTCCTGCATTCACTTTTGTTGCTATTCTGAAATTCAGAAATGAAAATGTCAACGTCCTGATGAACATACCTGTATTGCCCTTAGTGGTAAAGACTCATGCGTACCAAATCACTTAGGCAGAGGCGGTAAAGGTCTTGTTGGAGGGGGACCAGGACACGGTGGAAGTTGTGGAGCTGGAGACGAGGTCCGGTGGAGGATACGTTGTGCAGACATGGCTAAAGTACGAAGAGTGTTGCGATTGATCCAGTGTTAAAGTGATAAGACTTCGACCATTTTGCTTCTGTATTTCAGCGGTCAAAACAGATAAGGAGATATGAGGATTTGTGGTTTCCAGTGTCATCGGTCATCAACTAGGATCATAAATATCAACAATCAAGGTCATCAGTACAATCAGACCAGGTCGTCAAGTGTCATCAATTGTCTGACACATAGGATATTGAACCAAAATTTACTAATTTATGACAGCGTCGGATCAAGATTAGATCAGCCTCATATGAGAGGTCAATCAAGCATTACCTGCGACTCCTGAAAAGGACCAGGGATGATCCGACCGCGGGAGCCTACCCGGTCACCAACATATTCCTACTGGGGTCTGTGATGCAACCCACAGAGATAGCCGCCATCAAAAAGTGTCAAGAAATCGAAGGGAACGAGATTAACAAGGCTGGAATGGCAATGAAAATATTGCGCCAGCAGCAACAGAAAGAAGAAGTTGTTGAAGGACAGGGTACCCAGTTCCAGATTTCCGCCGTGGTCATGACCAAGCATATGAGTGGCGCCGCCGTTGCTGGTTACCACGAGATCGACAACTTCGCTGAAGGGGAAGATGACATCAACGACCTAACAACTGTCGACGAAACTGAGGTGCTCAAACATTTCCTGAGCGCCAAGGCTATATTCAAAATCAACAATTGCCACAATCCGGATGTCGACAACAACCTCAAGTTTACTTCTACCAGCGAGCTTTATAGCAACATGGTTCTGACAAGCGACGACAACAGAGTTGTAACTTTGCCCGCTATCAAACAGATAAAGGATTTCTTGGGAATTGAGGACCTCTCAACCTTGTTGCGTGCTGCTGACGACAGCGACGACGAGGACGAAGACCCACCAAGTAACCATCCCGCGCCTACCAAGGTTACCATCCAGGCCCCACCGGAAGAAGTTGATCCTACCAATACTGACGCAAACCATCCCCTCGAGAAAGATGACGCCTGGGATATTTGATTACTTGCATAAATTTCTGGGCTCGGTCTATGAGCGCCGAACCCAAGGGTGTTGGGTTGGATTGCTGCCAGTTTCTTGCTCTGGAATGCCGCAGCCTGTACATGTTTGCAACGGCCCGAAGAGTAGTCTAGCCTGTTGAATTCAAATTTCATATCTCTGTACAACCACATGATAAGAAACAGGGCCTCGTTCTGATGTTATGCAGTCGCCTCCCCTCCGCCGTCCTTCCTCGTGGGGAGGCCAATAAATTGATGCACCACAATGAATCCTGACATTAAGACCCTTTACGAATCCCCGTAGCGCCATAACATCATTCCTTCAACAAATTTCAAACGCCAAGCTAGCACACTCCATTTTGTGGCAGCGAGTCGGCCACCCATCAACGCCTGGATCTTCTGAGATCGAGTCCAACAACCACACAACACACTATTGAGATTCTAGATGAAGAATTTTTCAAAAAGGTATCATCAAACTTGGCCATAGAATAAATTACACCGCATCAAATCTACTCTTCCCTTGTAACATTCGAAGACAGCATAAAAGTTCGAATCCGCAATCGCTTTCGGCACAGTGAGATAACGAAGGCACATAATCCATCCGATCGGAGCTATCCTGAAGAGACTTGATGATCTAGGTCAAGTTAAAGAGACAGGTCTGTGTTTGCAGTGCTTTAGCAGGAGATAGGCATTGGACTTGCGGAGAAGTCCTTGTCGCCAATCCTGCCCTTTTCATACATTTCACAACAGGGATCGATTGCAGTAGGGTGGAGGGAGGTGGGCGGCAGGAAATGACGGCGCGAAGAAAGCCGACCTTGCGCAGTCCCCTGTATTTGAGGCTCTGCCATCCCCTCTTCGTCAGACGTTGCATTTATCCTTCCGAAACGAGCCAACATGTGCCAGACCAATATGCACTGTTCTATGCAGCCACACTTGACCACTGTGCATCCTCTTCTTATCCCCTGTCGTAATGAGGCTCTGTGAATCTGTCGCTGACTCGATAAGACGTGAGCCCCCAGGGAGGCAAGTTAATAGTGTACGAAGCCCAACATGCCCAACAAACACTCCAACACAACAATCATGTCTACTTCCGACCTTCTCGTAGAGCAACTAAGTTTCATTGATTCTGGTAAGGAAACCTAGGCTCTCTCTCACTTCAGATCTATTGGTCACAATTCCTAACGTTCCTTCCCAAGATGTCAACTTCGCAACCCAACTCTCTGGCAACATTGAACACTACGTATCTGGTCCATCGTACGCCGAATTTCTGAAGAAACTGATCCCAATATGTATCAACTGCCTCAAAAACTCACCAGTTTTTATCGGCACATCCCCAGAGCAGGTAAGAGCACCGGACTGGAACTATTAATAAGATTTGATCTTGCGAGCAGAAACTTCGAATTTGCATCCTTACAATCCTTTATCAACTCCCAAAGAACTCTCCTGGACCCTTCGAACTATATACAGAAGATGTAGTGGATTTGTTGATAAGTTTAGTGCGTATAGACAACGAGGAAAATGCGTCGCTATGTATCAAGATAATCATAGATGTCATGCGACACCAAACCAAAGTTCTTGGAAATAAGCTCCAACCTTTCCTCGCGCTCATAGAGCATATGTTCGACCAGATCAACTTGGTGGTAAGGGATCAATTGGACAACCAAGCGCCTCATAACTCTACACCTCAAATGTCAGTACCCAATAGCTCTCAGATCCACGACAACTCCCCTCGATCAGGTTCGTCAACTGCGTCTATCTATAATATTGACCTGGAGCAACCAAATCTCTCGCTTCCGAAAGCAATGGCTTCGCTCAAGGTCCTTGGAGAGTGTCCTATCTTGGTCCAATCAATACTCGAGTTCTACCAGTCATCAGAATCTCTGGATATCAACCTCATCTTCCTCTGGATCAAAAGCATCCTCCTTCTTCAAGCAAAACACCAAGAGCAAGCCCATGCCGCAGCAGCAAAGAATGGAACGATCTTCACTGGGGTCAGTCCGAACATAGGCGACAGAGCAGCATTCGGGGAGTTCATTGGGACTCAAGTCAAGGCTTTGAGCCGTATTGCATATCTGCTTCGAATATCTGAGGAAAAGCTTACCAGACTCACCGCGTTCAACGATTTCCTACAGGCTCTTCCAGACATCGTGATCCGACTGCTAAAAGATTGTCCACGCGAGAAGTCGGCTATACGGAAAGAGCTTTTGATAACGATCAGATCTATTGTCAACTTCAACCTCAGAAGAATATTCTTGAAGCAGATCGATGAACTTCTTGATGAGCGCGTATTGCTTGGGGACGGCTTGACTGTTTACGAAACTCAGCGACCTCTCGCATACAGTATGTTGGCTGATCTGATCCATCACGTTCGAGATGCTCTTGAGCCTCCTCAAATTCGGAAGACAGTAGAGGTTTACACCAAAAATCTGCAGGACAACTTTCCCGGAACCAGCTTTCAAACAATGAGCGCCAAGCTTCTGCTGAACATGGTGGAATGTATCGCAAAGATGCCTAACAAGGTTGATGCCCGCTACTACCTCATCCTTATTCTCAATGCGATCGGAAACAAGTTCGCGGCCATAAAACAGCAGCATTCGAACGCTATAAAGCTGTCCAAGTTGTACCCGCAACAGTCTGTTGATGTCTCTCCTTACAACTATCTGGCAGAAAAGGAGCCCCTCCCTGATTGGGATGAAATTGATATCTTCACTGCCACGCCAATCAAGACTTCCAACCCTCTAGATCGCGGAGCCGATCCAGTAGCTGACAACAAGTTTTTGTTCAAAAATCTCATAAATGGACTAAAGGTTATTTTCCACCAACTGAAGGCCTGCCAAATCGGATCGTCAATCAGGTTCACTGCAGAAGAGGTTCAGGTCCTTAGCAAACTCTTTTGTGAAGGGGCCAATGTCTTCCGTTATTATACAACTGGTCGACCTGCAATCGACTCGCAGTACATCAGCGCTCTTGAGGTAATCGTCGATTGCTATATTTCCGGTACTAAGGAAGGAAAGAATTTGCTCGAGACTTTTTTGGCTGCCCTACGCCACGTCGATCCAACGATAATACACGAAATCTTTCACGACCAGATTCAGATAGCCTTGAGTCGTGCCCCGCAATTGTCTGAGATTTTACCCATACTCGTCCGACAGTATGATCAGATGAATTATCTCGAAAACCTCTTCAACAACCACGCTGAGTCTTGGTTTGACCTGCTCATATGGTCGGTGTTAGATGTCAAAAAGGAGGGTCACAAAACTCGAACCACTTCAATCCGAGTTGCGCTACGCAAGAACTTGATGGGACCTCTCCAGGAAATCTGGGTCGCAGCCACGTCTTGTCCGCGCATGGACCCCTCCTATGAGAGAATCGATGATGGGTGGTTAGATGTAAAGGAGGCTCTTATAATTCAGAATAGCCAATCCCGACCTGCGCCACGCAAAATTTTACGGGCCCTCTCTCCAAAATTCAGCTCTATAGTCCCGCCTAGACTCCGTGTAAAGACTTCCATCCATCACGGGACGTTAGATCTGGAAAAGACGGTTCTTGAGCCTCGGAACAGCCTGTTCGAACCGCAGTTTGCAGGAGCTTGATTCGACCTGCCCAGAAACTCAGCTTTGCAGCAACGTCCTGGTTCTGCATAGAGCCCTCTGTGAAGGTAGTCATTGATGCGATGCTGCACGTCAAAAAAGGAGTTCTCAAAACTCGAAATAATTCATTCCGAGCTGCTCTGTGCAAGAGCCTAATTCGACTTTTCCAAAAGATTTGCGTCGAAGCCACGTCGGGCCTCTGCCTGGAACCTTCCGTCAAGTTAATCATTGATGCGGTACTAGATATCGAAGAAGCGGTTCAGAGAACTCAGAATAGCACTTTCCGAGCTACATTATACAAGTACTGGAATCGGTTTCCCCAAGAAGTCTGCTCCTTTCTATTGGGCAAGATTAAGGAGCTAAAATATGGGCGCTTTCTTGCCCAAATTTTGGAACATCCTGACAGTGGACCACTCCGAAAGATTGCCATGAAAAACATTGGAATACTAATCAAGCTTTCCGAAGATATGGAAGCAGTACAAGACACTTGGTATACTGCTGTAATTAACACTGTTCACATCATGCACTCGCTTTGCAAGTTTGAAGGGTTTGAAGAGTGGATGGACGGAACAGATATTATCATTTGGTTCAAAATAGTAGGCAATAACCTGGAATCATATATACGAAGCAATACCCTCTCACTACAGCTTCGTCTTGCGGCCGAACAAGCTAGCGAACAGTTGATGGTTGTCTTTACGAAGTTCTTGGAGCACCACCCCACCGACTTGGTCACTCTTTTTAGCCTCGTTGAATCCGTGGCAAACGACGACTTCCGTCAAACTCACCCGCTTCTTACATACATCTATCATCATATTATCTGCAACGGATCGATTGACTACCAGAAGACGATTGTGTTGCATAGTTTGGAGGTTTACGCTGGTGACAGGGCATCTCAGAGAACCAAGACTTTCTTGTTACACAACATTGTCAATCCCATCGTTGCCATGGATGTCATGCGGATGTCGAAGGAGGCAAGTTCCGAGAATTCTCGTCTAATCGACAAGACTGTCATCAAGTCGATTCATAAGAATATTTGGAAAGTCGGTTTCGGCGATCCAAACGATGACTTGACAGGGACTGATCACACCCGATTGGAGGCGCTTCAGTTAACCGCCACACTTGTGAAGTACCATTATTCAGTTCTGGAGGATGTAAGAAAGGACATTATAAAGTTCGGCTGGGCCCAAACTCGCATGGAGGATGTCATCAACAAACATGCGGCTTACGTTGTGACTGGATACTGCATTGCACATTACGAAACTCCAGCCAATATTGTCCAACGGGTCTATCTTTCACTGCTGAAGACGAACCAGGACGCGGGTCAGGCATTAGTGACGCAAGCCTTAGAGCTCATTGCTACAACCTTTGCTGCAAACAACTGCAATGCAGTACCAGATGATCCAAATTCTGTCTGGGCGGTTACTCCTCACCGAATCCTTACGGAAGAAAGGCAGCATGTCCAGCAAATAACTACCGTTTTCTATTTCTTAGTCAAGCATGCCGACTTTTTCTACAGGTATCGGGACAGGTTCATCATATTTATTGTGAAGTCGCTTCGAGCAATTGCACAGCTTCCGAACTGTTCAGGTCAGAGCAAGAGGTTGGTTCTCCAATTGATGACATTACTTTGGAAATGGGAACAACAACGCGTCGTCGAAGGAAAGAAAATCTTAACCCAAGAGAAGCACAAGTTGGAGAATTTAGGTGGGCAACTGATCATTTCATCTTCTCTATCAGTGATTAACTCATCTTCAGCAGATATGTTCGAATACGAGATTCCAGCTTGGGCTCGCGCCGAAATGGTTACTTATCTACTGGAATTCATCGTGTCGCTGAGGAGGTCCTCTCCTGCACTGCCCGCTAATGCCGAAGTTGTGCCCGCTTCCCTCAGTCCCTCGGCGGAAATGATCAATTCTATGTCCATTCTTCATAGCCTTCTTCAACTTCAGTACTGGGGAGGTGTTGATATTGACTTGTCGAAAATCATTGAGATCTTGCTGGCGGGAGATCCAACCGACAATAAATGGGTCGACAGCATGATGAACACCTTACAAGTCGTGCGTATTATTGCCGATGTGACGCCTCATATCTTGGCGAGCACGCCACTTCTGGAAAAGCTCTTGGGAATGTCTCAGAATTCGGACAACTCTGAAATTTGCGCTTGCCTATATGATGAAGCCGATATTATTGGCCTGAAGATGAATCCACTAAGGAGTCGGGGGATTGCATGTTGAGCTCTGGAGATGATGATGTTTCTGGAAAATGCTGATAGGGATGTATTGCATACACACACTTTCGGGTGAAGATTGCAATCAGGATCAGTAGCGACAAGAGCAAGCGTCAATGGTTTTAATTGAATGTCAGCGATATGCCTCTTTAATAACTTACTCGCTTTCCGTAACTGATATCAATGTTATATTTTTCTTAATTTGTCTAACTAAGACCTGTTAGCACTCGCTGTTCAAGATCTAGCCCGGTCCACGAATCTATTTCCTATCTCTTCTGTTTCGATCTTTCTTCAATCCCATTTCGAGTTCGAACTCACTTACCCGTTCCATCTCTCCTCAAGAGATTGACAGGTCCATCAAAAAGTTCCATCTCGATTTAGTGAGACTATGAACCCCGTCCCCAAGATTTTTAATTTGGTAAAGAGACTGTTGAATGGCCTTATACGGAAGAGTTTCTTGAACCAAAGGGTGGTCCACCGAAATATACTCGGGATTTGAATGTTAAATTGCGGTCATACGTCGATTATCAGAGCAGACATATAATTTAATACCAATCAGCTTAGCACCACAGATCAGGTTGCGACACGATAAAGGCCATGTCTTCTGAAAATCTAGGCTTATGCAACATATATTTGAATAGGTAAATCTAAAGTAGCAGGTTGAAAATTGAAATGGTTGTAAATACTAGCTTGAAGGTATTGAGGACACTCTGGCAGCCAAGACAGACTTTATGAGACACACACTCGGAGAGGATGTAGACGGCTATATTGATACCAAACGGCTACATACTTCCGATCTTACTAGCTATAGCGTCCCTATCATGTTGTACTGAATCATCGAAGGATAGTGGCCTTGATGTCCTTTTTATTGGGTGTGGATGCATGGATTCAGAAGCAGCAAGTTCCTGAGGTTCGTGTGATGTACCATCTTGATCACTAAGGCTTCTTAACTCGTATTCATGATATGCAAAAACACCACTTACCTTTGAGGTATGGGATGTTGGGCTGTTCCTGGCGAAAATTGGTTCAGGTCTGGAGAACCTAGCGGACTTTGGAACCTTCTTTGAGTGAAATACGATTCGGGAGATACATCCTCCACAACGGGAGGGGATTTTGGTGAGTATATGGTTGGGTAGGGCTCCAGATTCTGCTGGAGGGGTGATTGGGAGATGTAAGATGGTGGCCCATGTGGTGTATTTCGTGAATAGCTTAACCTTTTCCGTCTACATATCAAACACAGTACTCCAATAAGCGCCATCATCAATATCCCTCCAATGACTATACCAGCGATAGCCCCCGAGGAGAGAGAAGTGGTGCCAGAAGACGGCCTAGGCGAACTAGTCGGGCTTGAAGTTGGTGTCGTTGTCTCAGAAGGGTATCCTTCTCCAGGACTGAACATGAGGGTAGAGTTCTCAGCATAAGCTACTTGAACATCAAGTGTTTGAGTACTATTCTGCTCAAGATGATTAGGTAAGTGTTAATAATGGAAGAGGCGATTCACTGACGGGGTTAATGACTCCAACCATTCCATCTTGGATACATGCACCAGGAGCGGAACAGTAAAAGAAAATCGGCTCTGTATCATTGACAATGATGCTAAACTGGGGTGGCTGCAACAGGTTAGTATGAATAAGAAGTTATTAGCAACGGTGATCTGACATCTTGCAGGACCACATTGACTGGTTGAAAACCACTCCAAAATCCAACTTTATTGACTCCGGTGTATTCATAGGGAATACAGGGGTACTTGTACTCTGCTCGAGCAACTGAGTGATTCTGTGGATAGAATCTAAATTCTGTACGGTTTCTGAGGTTGCATCTCTGAATATAGGACGTGAGGAACTCACCAACTACATCGTTTATATTCGCGACGATCGTATTTGGCGTATACACAAGGCCAGCCTACAAAGGCATTAGAAAGTGTTATCTCCAGTCATTACGACGTATTTACCTCTCCCACGGCTACTGTGTGTGTAGTAATGGCGGCAATCGAAGATGATGCCGTGGAAACAGACTGGGCTACTGCACCAATAATCATACCCAGGAGGTAAATTGATGCCAGAAACATTTTCAAAAATAACGAAAGGCAGATCACCGAGAACCCCATCGAGAGTCTTGTTGCAGTTATCTTGAAGACAACAAGTCATCAACCTTCCTCTAATTAAGCTGTCATCAACAGTACCTCTGCTCTGGATGACAGGCAATATCACAAACTCTCTCTCAGGCTTTCCGGTCATCATCGTTTACGTAACTTGAAGACCTCATTTATTTCCTCCCCTGTCTCGGTAACATTGTATCGTAGTCTTGATTCCTTTGCTTGCATTACAGTATACAGCAGTGAGGTATGAAGAAGATAAAGAGAGTTCACCTGCAGGATGACACCAAAGTAAAATCACGAGGATGACGAGGACCGGCCTTCGCTAGTATGAAAGACATGTCGCTACGAATATGAAAAGAAGAGTCTTTACAGAGGATTTTTCGGACGGAGAGAAGTTCTTGGTCTTGCATAAAGGCAGTATTTCACAAGGACAAAGAGAATCAGGATATCAAGAAGAGGACAGCGCCTCCGGTTCACACTTCTTCTACCCGCAGCAACAGCAACAAAGACAAAACTAGCCGGCTTTTTATTGCCTTATATGGAACTAAGTTCGAATTATTTCATGCGTACGAAACTGGAGTACGAATCACTAGCCAATATCGTCGATGAGCTTGGCGCGATCGCATCATCAATTGATGATGTAAAGTTCTTGTCCTCTTCATAAGAGTGTTGGCGCTGAAACAGTGGGTGAGCTTGTCGACGACAACGGCGGGGTTGTTTCGTGGGGAGGCTCTGCCAGACAGATTGCGGGCGGCCCTTGGGACTGTCGGTGTGGGAAGTGCCGGACTTTAAATGCGGCGCGAGGGAGATGATTGCTTGCTAGATATATGATACCTTCCCTTGCTTGGGGAGGAGGACCTTCCGGTTAGAAATTCGGTGCTGGAGTCCTATTTGGGTTCATACGAGACGTGTTATCCATCGCTAAAGTACTTGACTGTTGCTAGTAATGGCTCGGGTTCAAGGCGAATGTACTTATACTGAGAGATCGTAGTAGAGATAGACTGGTGGCGGTTAAAGTCTATGAAGAGTCCGCGGAGGTATTAGAAGTTGGTGGCAGTGGATTAGTCGTGGATGGAAGCTGGTGGTAGTGGTGGAAATTCGGGGGACTAAATTTATCGGTCTTCTCGAAGTGATGATGGTATCTCATATGTATTTAAGGTATAGTGATTTGTACTCGAGATCTCGGGGCGAAGCATACTCGCCGGTGGAGGTAGGTAAGCTACAGAGATACCAGAGCCTGTGGAGTATTTGACAGGAGAACAACCGCATGTAAGCATTCTTATATCTGGATTAACAGAAACCACGTAAAGAAGGCGAGGCGATTGCATCGCAATCTCCCATAATCGAAAAGAGGCCTCAATGAGAATGCAGGCTGCTCTTTACTATTCCAAATTTGCAACACCGCCACTTAGCAGCCTTGCATAGTCTGGTAATCTCCAACTTCATGCCGACGACCAGAATGACGTCGGGCCGCATCGCCAACCCATGCTCGTCAGCGTTTACAATCTCATTATCATCCGGGTGAGGTTCGCCACACAAAAGGACGACGGGTTTCAGTCTGCCGGTACTCAGTGACCGTTTCCCAAGAAATGACCAGGCCCGACTCCTACCCATAACTTACACTGCTGGTACCCTGGTAAATCGGTATGCTGGAGCAGTTCCGGCACGAGTCCACGGACTTGATTGCATTTCTGGCATCTCATCTGATCAAGCCGACCATGGAGACGTACTGTCTTGGCTTCGAGGGCTGGTAATTGTTGCTCCGCACAATCGATATTTTGCGTAATATGATGCAAAAGACGCTGCTCCTGAGCTAATTCCAATAGCCTGTGAAATGGTGTTGGCATACACGAATCGGACTTGAGATGCTCAAACAATTTTATTATTGTCGAATGAAACCGGACTGTATTCCTGAGAAGAGAAGTATACCGAACGGTCAAATGGAACCTTCTTGGTTTTCGCAGTTCTTAAAAAGTTGGAACTGTCTAATCAGCATATGCAGTTAACAGATCATGTCCAACTCGCAGCCTGCATTTGTTGATATCCCTGCGCCGCTAATCACCACAATCTTTTCGCTCGATCGTAAAAGCTCCCTCACTTTTATAGCGTTATCTGGTGTTGTCGTTTGCAAGGTCACGATCTTTCGACAACAGCGCTGCCTTTTCCGAATCAGACTCATCAATTTTTATCGGCCACTCTACCCCATATCAGCAGGATACGATAAAATGGCATCAGAGGATCAAATTGCTTCGAGATTCACCCATCTTGTATGCTTTCCTCTTCTTTGGTTGTGGTGCACCAGCCAAATCACTTCTACTCTCATGGTTTTCCTTAAAATTGCTGACATGAAGTCTGTTTCCACGGAGGCCGGCTTTTACGGATTTGATAGCCATTTCCATTTATTTGAGATTAGGAAGATGGAGCCCATAAAAGATTGAAAGACATGCCTGCATACTTATAGTTGAGCAGAGTGGCTGAGACCTTATTATACGATATCGTTATGTTTAACTTCACTCGTCTCGTAGCCCGGGCCAGCCACCGGTTTCTAGATCTGGTACTTTTATGACGCAGGTAGCGTGTATCTTTTCGTAGGTTACTTCAGAAAGTAACCCGTAATTGGTTTCGGAGTTCGTGGAAGCGCAGAATGACCAGAGAGCTTGAGAGCAGTAGTAAGCGTATCACAACTTAGACTTTATTGGCGTGAATGAAATATGCCAGCCTTGTGTCATTTTCATGCTCTAATATAGCTGCTTCGGACCTGACAATTAAATGAAAATGTCCTGCCGCAAGGTGGAAGTTCACCAGATGCGACGTCTATGGTGGTGGAAGGAACATCTAGCGCCATGTTCAAAGTATTTAAAGCAGATGCGGTTAAGTTGAAGTATATCAAACTTAGAAGTTGAGTGCTAGGAGTATGTAGGCGGTACAAAATAAAAGTTGCTTCTAGTGCCATCTGAGATTCTTATTGACCGACGGCATAGTTTGGCTCTTGATTTTTGTCGTTTCCTTTTTGCTTTCTTCAAATAGTATTCGCGATTTCACTCATTGGGGTGAGTAGAAACAGCTCGCTTGTGAAAGGGGGTAGCGAGTGGCTTAGTCAGCCACGTGAACTTCTCCGGAACAATCGGTTCTTAAATAAATACAGAATGGAAGGGAGATACACGAAGATACATTATTTTCTTTTCCCATCAAGTTTTCCCAACATTTCTCTATCAATTTCTCTCGCCCGAGACTCTATGTCGACGGATGTTATGGGACGAAGGGATATCAAAGGTAAGGAGTTTGGCGGCTCTGAGACTGAAGAGATATAGGGCGAATGCATAGGTATCTGTTCCGCTCCAGCCCCAGCTGCCGCACCTATAGCAGGCAGAAGCAGATTATCTTCAGGTACCGGCCTTTTAGCACCATCTTGACCATGATGAAGCTGACCTGGGATTTGAGAAGGCAATATTGAAGGTTGAGGCTCTCCTCGTCGGCGTTTGCGACTATCTCCAATTGTCACATCTGCAAAGCCGTCCCATAGCTCTGTTGAAGGTACTGCAGCATAGGATAGCAAATTGCCGGTCGTTGGTACGATTTGGCGCAAAGGCTGCCCCTGTGCGCCATACAGTTGCTGGCCGGCGAACAATGATTGAACACCTCCGTCTGAATCAACACCCATATTTTGCATGTGATATGCCAGGTGAGCTGGAACCAACGCCTGTACATGGCCAGAAACAGGCACGAAAATGCAATCTTGTTGGAATCGTTGGCAGTTGGTGCAACGCCCCAGGGCGTGTTCTTCAGATCCAGAGCATTTGATCTAGGAAGAATGTTAGCTACGATTCAAAAGGCAGTGGTGTGCTGGTTTTAACAAAGAGATTTTCTAGACAAGTAAAGCAGGCATGACGAAATCCACCTCTTCTCCTGGATAGCTTGTCATGGGACACGAAATCTTCTTTCTTGTGGCCTGGAAAGAAAACTCAAAATCAAATGTGCTTATGCATATTACTGTTCAACAAAGAAAAGTGTCTTACCTTACGTCGCCTACAATATCTGCACGCAATTGCAGCCCGTTGCCTTGGTGCGGAAGGTGTGAATAACATACGCTGGAACCCATTCCAGCTCTCGACTTCATCTCTGCCATAATCTGATGACCATTGCTGAGCATTTGTGTGAGAATCTTGGGGATTCACTCTCGACTCTTGAGGATATCCACCCGCCTGCAGGGACTGACTATCATAAGATGTTGAGGGTAGTATGACACTGCTATTTAAGGAAGTATAAGGATGATATGCTCTTGCGTGTTCGTACTCTTCTCCTGGTGGCGGAGGGTATCGGTATTGGTATTTGGCGGCATCGCCACCCATGTCTGGCGATGGGCATGATTCGTTGAGTTGATTCAAATGCGACATGATCGGACAGATCGCTACGATTTTTGCCTTTGGTCGGTCGAATAATAAGGCTCCTTGTGCTCAAAACCAAATTCTCCCAGAAAGATAATGTCAATCATTCGACGCTGTTCGTTGCTGGTACTGAAGGGGATGAGCGACTGAGTCGACTGATTGGACAAGAGACTGACGAACTCAATCACGGCAACAAGAATTATACAACATGCTGATGGGCACCTTATTTATATCTAATTGAGACTAGGTAGCTATCAACGTGGCTGTGTGGACTGTTGCTAACAGGAGGGAATTAATGATCCCACTATGCCTCGTGGACTTTGAACTACAAATCGGCTCGTAGCGTCCCGCCCGGGATCGCCTGGGACCTTTCCCAACTTGTTCCGCAGAGCGTTAACTTTAGTTATATCTTAACTTAACGTCCCTCCCTGCGAAACGAGACTCCCTGTGTGCCGAGACAGACCAATGAACTCGCAAGGATTCGGGTTTTTTCTTCGTAATATTACCTTTAAACCAACTACAGAAAAAATTATTCATTTTCAGATTTAGTAATATGTTCATCACATTATACCTCTTAATATAGCGATCTATTAATCTCGAAATTCATTCAATCTCATTGGTTTGTCTCGTCATACAGGGAGTCTCGCTACGCAGGGAGGGACGTTAGATCGCCTAGCAGATCACGAGGAATCAATGTACTGTATATTGGTGCCATATTGGTATTGTTTCAAACTATCGACAATTGAGCCTGTAATGCAATGAATTGGCCGAAGTTTGACGAATGCGCGATATGAGATGACAGTATGCCGGCGTTGAGAATAGTGTTCAAGATGAATTCCTTTCACCAGATTCAATATCCGTTTTATATAACTTAAGTAAAGTTATCGTGTTTATCAAATACAACGGTGAGCAAAATAGGTCTATGGCCAGTCGTAAGAAAGCCTTGCTTAATTGAGGCTGTAACACGCTATTGCCAGGATGACCAAGTCCCAGACGGAACTAAACAAACCGAATTAAACAACTAATTATAGTTAGACTTGCTTGATTTCATTCAGGTTCAACTTTCCCTCCAGTGCTTTTACAAAATAGTACTGAAGAGTTTACAGAACTGCACTGTACTGTACCAGTGTCAGTTAGATGCCATAACTTTTTTCCAAGTATTCATCAGCCGTTCACCAGTTTATCTGCATACTACCTTTACAGGACATATAGGGTTCCTAGAATCGGCTGACTCGACATAGTGACGACACGGTGAGGACCTCAGGCTTGCAAGGACATACTGCCACGAAGATGGCTGAGCAATTTGAAACTATGGATGACCTCAAGATTTCAAGGCATACTGCCACGAAGATGGCTGAGCAGTGTGGGACTATGGATGACCTCAAGAGTTCAAGGCATACTGCCACGAAGATGGCTGAGCAGTTTGAGACTATGGATGACCTCAAGATTTCTAGGGCCCATGATGACCCGAAGATGGCTGAGCTTGTTCGAGACTATGGATGACTTCGAGCTTTCAGCGGCCATGATGACGAAGACGGCTGAGTTGTTCGAGACGGATGACCTTAAGCGTTCAAGGACATATTACCACATAGTGTTCAAGCATCTCTAGGCCCTTAGATAACAGGTATCCTACTACTGAGGCGCAAGCCATGGTAAAATGGGATTCCTGTCCCTTGGAAAGAGTCTGCCTACAAGAGCACTTTCCTAACTACCAAGTGGCTCATAATAATGCCTTGCTGCGCCCACAATAGTGTGCGCATTCTAGCTAGAGAGCAGTCGTTGCGTAAAGTGTCTCGTCGTTTCGTGGATATATATATCAAGAAGGGTGCCTCCCAAAGAGATTCCACACTAAATCATCTTGGACTCAGCATCAACGCATCTACATTATACAACCATTCTAGAAGAAGCCTACTACTACTCAACAAACATGTCAATGACGTCTTCTGATCTCTCGGGTTACTCAAACCTAATCCGCATCCCTTCGACGCTCGATATTACCACAGGCGAGCTGTTCCAATTTCGTGCTTTTCGAGACTGGCTGAATACTCTGAAAATCTCACTCGGCCTTCAAGAGCAGGCCGACCATCCTTTTCGTGATGCGCCGTACGCCTTGCGATCAATCACAATTCAATCAGTCGACCGTTTTGGGCCCACACGCATTGGCTTCGTCAAACTCGTCGCCGACATCAGAAACAAAGATAATGAAACACTCCCTGGAATTGTCTTCGAGGTGGTAGCGTTGCTATCCTCATGATCCTTCGACCAAGCGACTCAAAAGATGAGAGATGGGTCGTTATGACCGAACAACCAAGGATCCCAGCTGGCAGCCTCAGTTTCAAAGAGATCCCTGCAGGAATGTTGGATGACAACGGTGATATGGCAGCTGCAGCAGCCGAGGAACTCTTCGAGGAGACCAAGTTCAAAATCCCATCAGCTGAGCTAGAAGACCTTACTGCTCTCACTCTAAACAAAACTGGGGTCTCAGATCATCTCCGACCCGCCATGTATCCTAGTCCCGGTGGCTCGGATGAATTCATCTCGATATTTCTATGGGAGAAGGTGCTAGATCGACGTGAGATTGAGGCCAAAAAGGGGAAGTACACTGGATTGAGGGACCATGGAGAGAAAATTGTCCTTCGAATAATCAACTACGATGATTTCTTTGCTGTAGCAGTAAAAGATGGAAAGACGTTGGGGGCTTGGGCATTGTATGAGAAGTACATGAAAGATAAACAGTCTGTTCATGCCTAGGCCAGTTACACGAATCGCTTATGTACTACTACTCGTTGCACAAGTTGCGTGATTTAGTGATGGAGTTGTTTCAATTTCAATGGGCCATTTACAAAATACAACTGATTATTACATCGCGCTCCTCTAATATGACTTGCGAAACCGGTATCCCTATCGGTGAATAATATAATATTAGTTACAATGATTCCTTCCTCACTTTTAGGCTCGAACTTTTTGGGAATGATCAAATAATCAAATCATCTCCACTTTAACCAGCCCATCATACTACAATTTACCATTGAGATATTTCTCTTCACGAAGTTTGAAACACGTACAGTATAAGAAGTAATACTCCGATATCTGTATTCTCCATTTCTTGGGGTAAGCCATTTAGGTACTCTATTCTCGAAATTCAAACGCTCAAAAGCTATAACTGTAGTGTCATATTCCTCCGTCGTGGAAGCTGGTCATCCACCAACGCGAATAGCCGAGATCTGGGATAAAGGGGTATCACGTGATGGCGAGACGAGCAATAAACCTGTGGTGGCTCCTTGTCAGAATGAGATTCTTTTTTCTTTGCTGATATCCCAACAGAGTTTTGGCGCAAATTGTCAAGTCCTGACCGGTATCCTGGCGTTCCGAGTGGAGCTTTGAAACCTAGTGCAGATTGATGACCTTTCGCCTTAGTGAATGGGATTCCAGGTTTTCGTTCACGATGACCTTCCCCTGCTAGCAAATGAAAAAAAACCGGGGCTCAAGATGCCTTCTACGGAGTATTAGTGTGAAGACCTTCGCCTGCAAGCAGAATGGACTCAAGATGTTAGCGCAGAGTGATGACCTTTCCTTCAAAAATTGAGTCTCACGTGTGGACAAGGATTATATACAAATTAGGGATAGTGTCGCTTGTCATCGGGCACTAGGCCGATTTACGTTAGACACACCCCGAGGAACGCTTAAGCAAAGGGATACGAGCCCGAATTGCGGCCGCATGTTCCGTGCGTAGTTTTCTCAATTAAATTTTGCTGTGAACATTGCTCCCCGAGCCCGAATTGCGGCCGCATATCCCGCCAATGTCACGAGAGTCCCCAGCTTCTCCCCCCATGGTCGAAATGTGCTCAATCCGCATGAGAATAAAATATTCAGATTTAAAGTTGACCTTCCTTCCATCACAGCCTGCTACACACGTTCCTCCATTGATCCCCCTGATCTTCTCCTCTACAATGTCTTCTGCGAAAATCTAGATTCGACTTCTGCTGCTTAGGAGGTGCCATTTTGTTTCCTCCAGAGCACTTCTTATAAGCGCATATATGGCAGTGATATGTATATATCTTCTTCTTGTTAAAGTTCTATGTTTCGCGACCTACACTTATAGATACGAGAGACAAGATGACCTTTTCAAAGATTACTCTACTCTTTTCTAATATTTCAACTATAAATTCACAGCTGAACTCATTATTTTGGTTGCAGAGGCAGGGAGGCGAAGCCATGACTCAAGATCGCTTGTCACCTAAGGATTAATATAGCAATAATTTCGCAACGGAGAACACACAGACGTCTAATTCATTACCGATTGAGCATCAAGGAAAAATAAATATATTCTACTGCTTGCATTCTTCCAAATCTTCGTTAACGTCAGGACATCTTCGTTACAGTCCGCTAAAAAATCTTGGTACCCCCAGTGTGCAGGCACCATTGGTAACGTCGAAGTATTCTAGAAAAGTGCCGTTTTTCGAACCATCCGACTTTATTGAATGCCTCCCACAGCTTTGATGCCTTGTTGACGTCAATTTTGCATGCTTGCTGGCTGTTCGTCTTCTTGAAGTCTTTACCAACCTTCAGACGTTCGATACAAGCGATGAATATTCTCCGTTTGTTTGTGAGATAGGTCGCACAGTCCATGCGAAGATTGGCAGCCAGGAAAATTTCTTCTGGGTGCAGAAGGTGGCTATCTGGATCTTCTGAAAGATCAAATGGCTCTCCTTTCCAGTTACATTCAGGAAATCCTTCATCGTCCAGAGTAAATGTAGGTGGGCTATAATCTTGAAGAGAGTTGAAGTCGGTTTCGTCATGATTTGGTTCCGTAATGATGTCGTTGGCCGTCTTTCCTGGAGTGTTTTATACTATCGGATCCTTTTTGAGGAGCCTTCGTTGCTCCCTCGCTCTTCGATCACTTTGTAAATATTCGTATTCTCTTCTGCGCCATTCCTTCCTATCACGATTGAAATTCTTCACAACTTCCGACCTAAATTCAATAAATATAGCGACACTTTGGCTTGGTAGGGAAGATTCGCAGCGCGCAGACTTCCTCTGTTTTCTTACGACCATGGCTATGATCAGCTCCGAAATAGAATATTGTAGAAGTAAGTTGGTACTTTTGACAATGGTGAAGATTAGATGTGATTCACATAAAGGGTGTTACATAGAGACATTTGAAGGCTTTTATACAAGGTGGGTAGCCTACATTTGATTCTAGGACCAATCATGACCTACCTTTGGCTATGGATGACATTCTCATCTTCAAACTTAACGATGGCAAGCCTCAAAATGAGACGTCTCGTCCAGGTCGTCGGTGGACGGTATGACCTTGGCCCAACGATCAGAAACCCCCTAACATGGTATAGTTATACAATATGCAAGATCGTAAAACAAGGCGATCCGGTGGTGAGAATGAGGGAACTCTGCGAGAGATGATGACACTCAAAGGTAGTCACAACTGAGTATCATGAAGGGATTTACAGTGCTGTCGCTATTTGTCAGTCGAAAGCGGTTAGTGGAGCGTTTCAGGATGCGACATTACATACAGAGACCTTCGAGTTACGTCGTTGATATGACTTTTGAGGTTGATGTGAAGAGAACAATGGACCGCAGCTTATGTCACATGACCATTATCAACCACAAAATGTGGACTGGAAGGAGGACATTAGAGATTCCACTCCTTGGAATGACGGATGGTACAGTAATCTCATCTTCGTTTCATGAATGTATATGGCTTGATATTGGCGTCACAAGAAGGAAACCTCATGCTCCATAAGAGAGACCCACAGCTCGTTGAAATTTTAGGTGGCCGATGGAATACGAGCGGTCAAGGGCAGGTACACGCACATTACGAACAATTAAAGAGCAGAGAGGGCACGACCCGGAACTGACTGAGGCTGGCTGATAGAGGCAATGCCCCACCACCCAAAGCGTCCTTTTCGAAATGGGGTTTAAGGAAGGCACTTAGGTGATACTATGGGGAGACGAGCAGGTTTACTACTCGAAAACACAATGGCTGTAGTCTCGTAGGGTTCTTACCTAACACGTTCGTATGCCTGGTATACTGGCGAGCTCGCGAACCTGGAGACTGGGCCAACGGATCGGGAGTTGCGGTGCAAATTCTAATACTAGCACTGTAGGGAGAGAAGATGGTGAAAAGTAGAGATAGTGTTGGATGGTTGAAAAGGTGATACAGTAGGAATTCATAGGAAGGAAGATAATTTGGTGCTGACGGTGAGAAGGAGACACTGGAAACGAGAGGTTGACATACAGTGAGTAAGGCTGACAAGGGGAGGAGGCCCGCATAATGTCGGAACCTATCACCTATCGCAGCCTGACAGAGCATGATGCTGGAACATAGAAGCGCATTCTCTCTGGTAAGATTCCACCTCCTCCCTTCAACTGTCCACTCACTCAACGTCATCATCATCAAGGAAGAACGCTGAATGGATCTAAGACTTAGGCCACGACCAAATTTTATGAGTAGCCATGACTCCCTCTCACTTTCAGTTTGCAGACTGTGAACTTATAATAGTAGCCATCAAAATTAATTTGTTTCCTTCGCTGAATCTTGCCCTTTCCCATAGGACCGCGAAAAGCTGGGCGATGAAGCTATGATCCAACAACCTACCCAGGAGAAGAAAGGCCTCTTCAACCGCGACTCTAGTGGTAGACGGAAGAAGAATATAAATTTAAGAAATCGAAGTGGAATAGATGGCGAAGAGGTGTTCGTCAATGGACTGGGAAGATTCTACAACAAGATCGTCAATTTCTCTGTAATTACTCGGTACTTCGTATACGTCCTCCCAGTTGCTATCCTCCTCGCTGCTCCGATCGTCGTATGTGCGGTTCAGAATCCCCACGCCATCTTCGCCAATACTGGAATCAGGGTAACCCTTTTCTGGTTATGGATCGAGATCGTTTGGCTCAGTATTTGGGTTTCGAAGCTTGTTGCGAAGGTTGTCCCATGGATGTTCATGTTTCTCTGCGGAGTTGTCAGCTCTGGAACTCGGAAATATGTTCTGATATTAAGGGCTGTAGAGATTCCACTGTCGCTAGTAGGATGGTCTGTAACTTGTCTGGTTACTTTCACAGCTTTAATGTCACCAAAATTGAACGGAGGCATACCTAGTGGGTACTGGGTTACCGTCATGGCCAGGACTTTGGGCCCTTGCCTGATTGCTTCTCTACTGTTGCTTGGTGAGAAAATGGCTGTTCAGTTGATCAGTGTTAACTATCATCGGCGAACATTCAAGGGACGAATCACTCAGTCGAAACGTGATGTTCATCTGATGGGACTTCTCTACGAAGCTTCAAGAACACTCTTTCCCATGTACTGCCAGGAATTCATCGATGAAGATTATATCATCAACAATAGTATTGAGCCAACACTCGCAGAAACTAGAAGACATTACCGCAGATCAGACTCAGCGACACATTTGAAGCTCATCTCCGACGTTGGAAGATTGGGAGACAAAGTCACATCTATATTCGGCAATATCGCGTCCGAAGTCACCGGAATGCAAGTCTTCAGCCCTGACTCTGCTCATTCTGTTGTTCTCGAAGCTCTCAAGAAGACAAGATCGTCTGAAGCTTTGGCAAGGCGAATATGGATGAGTTTCGTTGTCGAGGGAAAGGAAGCTTTATATGCCGAAGATGTTCGGGAAGTTCTCGGCTCGGCCTATAAAGAGGAAGCCGACGAAGCATTCGCTGCTTTGGACCAGGATGGAAATGGAGACATCAGTTTGAATAAGATGATCATGAAGGTTGTAGAGATCGGCAGAGAAAGGGAAGCTGTCTCGGCCAGTATGCGAGATGTCGGACAAGCTATAGGAGTGTTGGATCGGGTGCTTACAATGGTGCTTCTTATCATTACCCTTTTCATTTTTGGTATGTTGTATCACTCACTTGTGCATTATATTAACATTCTGCAGTCGCTTTCCAAAACACCAACTTTGTAACAACACTTGCTACAGCGGGAACAACTCTGCTCTCGCTATCTTTTGTTTTCGCTGCTACAACCCAAGAATTCCTCGCCTCCTGTATTTTCCTTTTCGTCAAGCACCCATTTGATGTTGGCGATAGAGTAGATATCATTGGTCCTGAGAAGGAATTCTTGGTGGTGGAGCAGATTTCGCTGCTCTTCACGGTCTTCAAACGCATCGATAGTATGAAGATGGTCCAAGTCCCTAACATCATCCTCAATAACCTCTGGATTGAAAACATTACCCGATCTAGGGCTATGAAAGAGCAATTAGACCTATTCATCTCTTTCGACACTTCCCTCGAAGACATTGACGTACTCCGCAAGGAAATGGAGAACTTTGTCCGTAACCCTGACAACTCGCGTGACTTTCAATCCGACATCGTCCTCGAAGCAACAGGAATAGGTAACATGGATAAAATGCAATTGAAGGTCGAAATTCGACATAAATCTAACTGGCACAACGAAACTGTCCGAGCCGCTCGCCGATCCAAGTTCATGTGTGCTCTTGTCCTTGCTCTCCGCAAAGTCCCTATTTATTGTCCAGGCGGTGGAGCCGAGCCACTTGGCGGCCCAACGAACCCTAGCTACTCCGTAACTGTCTCCGATACATGGGCCGCTGATGCTCGCGACAAAGTGTCACAAGCCAAGGAAGACCAGCGCCTCGTTCCGTCTAAGGCCACCGAATCTAGCCTGAGCCCATCTGAAAGTCTCAGGCCAGCAGAAGAGAGGAATGCGACTGAAGCGATGAACGCTAGGAAACCCACTGCTGACGCAGCACAACATGCAGAAGATGCCGCCCCGGTAGTATGGAAACCAAGAGACGACAATACGCTTGGCGAGAGCCCAAAAAGGCACCGCGATACCATGTGTGAGGGTCATCAGCAGAGCATTCGCGGTCGACGCAGACCTGGCGAGTCGTTACCGCCGATGTCTTCACAAAGAATTCCAGGAGTGACACTCACACAAGCAAATTCCAATCAGGGAGATGAGACCATAAGTTCGGTTAGCCATACCTCGTATGAGGAGGTAGAATTAGGGCTACAGCCTATAACGACTAATCAAAGTCACTACGACGGGTACACGGTATATCAGAGCCAAAGATACGGCATGTATGCTTCGCCTTCAGCAGGTACATAGAGGTTAGATCGGATGATACCCGCTGAGGATTTTATCAGCAAGTAATTGGTATCGATACTCGATAGATGTGAATAAATCCATTCGAAATAGATGTTATTTACTTTCCAGCCCTCTTGTCGTACTGGCTTTCGGAGGCAGTGAGTATGTGTGATCTTCAACGCCTTCAACCGCTTGACATGAGCCTTAACTGAAGCAGCATCTCCGTGGTTGAAGATCAGAGCAGCCAAGAAAAGAGAGTACCGCTTGGCGAAGGCTCATCCAAACGAAAACTTTAATCATCCCCCTCCATTTAGCGGAGATATTTCGGTTGGCTATTTGGGGGGATTCTTTGTAGGAAGGGGGTCGGGTTGGAGTGTGCTGTCATTGGTGTCCACAGCGGAGTCTGGGTACAGAGGCCGATAACTGGCTGGGCCTCGACCCTTGCTGCGACGTTGCGATCGTAACGCTGCCTTCGCCATCGGTCAACGAGCAGTAGCAGCCAGTCCAGTTGTGACATTATGACAGACCGCAAGGCACAATTCCCTATATCTAAAGTAATGAGTAGTAATGGTCTCTCTCCTGTACCCTCATATGGCGCGTCATCATCTTGAAGTTTGTGACCGCTAGTCGAGCGGGAATTGATACTGATCAGACATGTCTCTAGCCTGGGTTATGCTGTAAGTTTGGTGATGATGATGTGGCTTGCGCGTGTGTAGGTCTACAGATTGACAAATAGACAGGGCCAGTGGAAGGAACTGGAGGAAGAGACGGGGGAGAGAGGAGAAGAGGGAGAGAGGATGGTAGGGGAAGAGGGAGAGGAGAACAGTTGAGTGGTGGCGTGCGATTGGGGTTTATAGAGCCTTACCATCTATTTAATGGGCAAGCCATATTCCCGTAACTCTTAAGACGATGTAGCGAGCACTTACACTCCTAGCATTGATGTTGTGCTCGCTACAACACTCGTCTTTTCCCCTCTGCTGTACCGTATAAATGGTCTGCGTCATTTCTGGGCGACCGCACCTCCCAAACCTTCTCATGCCAATGGTGCCACCTATATTTCGTGGCATTCAGCAGTAATTCCCTTCATTTCTCGGTGAGATACCATGATATCTGATTGTTTACTTTAAATGTAAAGATATGTTCCATATTCGTAAGCTTTTCTATCGCATTCACACGTTTGCCCTATCCCGCTAGCGACTGTAACCTAGGTCAAAGTTCGCTGCGCCCTACAGCTTGCTAGGCGCGGTAAGCTGGCCTAGAGTTTTTGTAACTAGATATTCGCAGTAGGCGCATTGGTTCGATTGTTCCGTAGAGGGTCGCCACTTCTCTTGATTGTGAGTCCGACCGCATAAACCATTTTTATGAGGTGCCGATATCTCTAAATGCAGGCATCTCTCTTGTTTTTGCTCATTATCTTAACTCCGCTTGGAATGAAATTAATGACCTACTCTTATGAGTCTGTTGGGTAGTCATGACAGCATCTTTGCTGGCTGCGCCTGGATCAGCTCAAGCATCCATTCGTTGGACAATGCCAAAAAGCTCACTTGATTGCGAATCAACTTTAAGCTCGCGGTATATTGCGATATTAAAGCCCCTATTTGGTCGCATTTACTGTCGGTATAGAGGAAACTTAGTATTGTTTGTTAATCGCTCTTGTGAGAGTAACACACTGCGTTAGTGTCGATATACTTGAAATACACGCTGGTACTCGAGACACTAAGGGATATATATGACGACCAGGAGATTGCGGTAACTATGGTTTAGATTACTTTTTCACGAAGGAAATCTGTGCTTGTGCGGCACCGAGAAATGTACTTCTCAAAAGCAAGATATTGAAAGAGAAAACAGTAGCAGCGTTTCGGTTGTGCAATAGGTAGTGGGTCTGTACCATGGCAAAGCCGGAAAAGTGTGAAAGAGATAAGTGCAGAAATAGCTGGCAATACAATGTGCATCAGGCATACAAGCTAGGGTCAGAACATTCGGCATGTCTATGTTGTCTACAGCTCTATCTTTTATGAGCCTAAAAATAGAATACAATATCTGATCGTATCTTTATTTAGTAGCGTAGGTTTTTAACCTTGCCTGATTACACAAAAGGTCTAAATAACTATAGATAGACCCAAAAACACCCTTTACTGTATGGACACCCGCTCCATTTCTTTGCTTATACCTGTAACTCATTTACAAATTACAACTTCCAAATAATCCATGAGTAATCTTAGGCTCCATAAAAAGAAAAGTAGTCTTTGCTTGTTCGGGAGCTACTTTAATGGTGAGGTAGCTGATGGTCAACAGTATGCTGAATTGTCTCATGACCGTCCTGTGAGTCCCCAAATGATGAATCGCGAGCATCCGATAATGGATAATAATATCACAAATATCCAGCTAGAGGACTATGACTATGAATTTTGTGAGGATGAAATAACACTGTGTACGGTCACAATGCTAGGAGTAGTACTGCAGTGGCAACCAAAGGTTGAAAACATCAAAGAAGTGTGCCTCAAGACTCCTCAGGACTATAGCATCGCCACTGCAATTTATGACAGCTGCACAACTCATGAAAGATTATCGTCTTCGTTGCTCAATATGTGGGCAAATCAGTTAAGGGCAGCCGGATTTTGGGCTGATGGTAAAAAAGAAGCTGATCATGAACTCACTAGAATAATCTGAGAAACATGTAGATAGATTGAGCTAGATTGATATAAGGGTAGATACCCCAAGAGAACGATCTTTGTGTCATGAAATAAAAATCTCTCTTTAAGCTTTCCCAACGGATTGAATTAGAAATGGTACTGCTGCAGTATGTTGATTACAAAACATTGGAGCTTTCTTTACGGCAAAATGTGTGACAAAGCTCTAGATTAATTTCGAACCTCTTACATTACCTCTCACTCGTTTTTTCATCCTTTTCCTTATATTTCTGTTCCAAATATAGCAAAGAACCACGGCGGTTCTACATGAAAGCACGGATCTGCTTCTAGAAAGCTGACCTTTAAATATCATTGGTGCCTTGGTCCAGATTGGACTAGATGACCAGTAAGAGAGGTAGAAATTGATGACGGCACTTTGATTTGGAAAATCTACCTCTCAGCCACCTTACAGTAGAGGGCGAATTGAGTGTCGCTAGTTTTTTAGTTAACTTTTTTAAGCGGGGTCCATTTCTGGATGTATTGTGGCTGTGCACCCTGCCCAGTTGTACCCTTCAGGTACCACTGCTAACTCACACAGCGGCCAGAGTCAGCCGCTTTTGTGTCAGCCACGATCATGGCACCGCGACTGGATGCTTCGCAATATGTTTTGATGAAACTTTACTTGGCTTTGAGACTAAGCTAATAACCGTTGCTACCTGATCTTATAATATTAATTTAGATTGTATCCCTTCCTTCGCACGCCATTCCCATGTGCTAATCACAACAAGAGAAGAAACGCGACGCCCAGTGTAGAAATCTATCCTAGTATGTTTATCCAGTCAGGCTTATAAGTACCTGTTGGATTGTACAGGAAACGATAATATAAAAGAGCTACTAGGAAATTCGCTACAAAGAAATAAGTAGCCAAACTCTCATAGCCTTGTCTGTGATCTTCGTCATTAATATGTAGTCCAGCACGTTTCCCGAGAGAGTAAGCCACAGGAGCGATGCAGAGGTACAAAGTGTAAAAGAGTGCATGGGTCCAGATCCCTAGGATTAAATTGGCCATCAACCCAGTAAAGCCTTCCTTAGCTGCGAAAACCAGCAATCCATCCTTGCTAACGTAGAACACAAAATCCAACCCTGCTATACCAACTGAGCATAGCATTGCAAAAACGATCCATTTAAATGCTTCTTCTCGATCGGGCGAACACCATTCCACATACCGCGAACTCAAAAGGAACTGCAAACGTGGATATTGAGATGCAACGACATGCAACAGATAAATAGCGACTGCATGGATAAATAACATGATTCCAAATGCAGTGAGAGTATACATGGCCACTGGGAATAGGAAACTCGGCGTTGCCGAGCAGAGAACACAGAAATGGGTTGCAATTGAAGTCTTTGCCACGATTCCCCGGCGGCGACTAAAGCGGCTCTCAACTCGATGACGCTGTAAGTACGGAGGCAGGGTTTCGTTGGACCCTTCGTTTTGGCAAAGCTTTAGTGTCTCCAAAATCGTGAACGATATCATGTACAGACATGTCCACATTTGTGAGAAAGGAATGCCATGAATGCCCATCAATTTCGTCGCTTGCGGCAGAGCTCCAACTACGAAGGCCACAAATCGAATCCACCATGGTAATCCCGGATTCGAACTTTGGTTTTCGCTGCTGTCTTCCAAGCGGGATAGCCACACGCTGCGTGTGACGATTGGCAGTGGAGCTTCATGCCGGAGCCACAGATCAACAATCTCTATAATCATAAGACTTGCATCGGCTGCACAAATGATCGGCGACGAATATAGTGCCCAGTTGTATCGAGATAGTAACCCGCATGCCTTTCCTGAATCTTCAAGAATGCTGTTGAAAGCTATGACGACTAGTGCCCAATACACGCTCTGCCAGGATGCCAATTCAGGTTGTAGCTGTAGTGTTTGGCCTGCCATTGTCCGGTACAAATCACAAAGAGGCTGACTGTTATTGAACGGAAGTGGATAAAGCTCTCAGATCTCTTCAAGCTCGATATTAACGAGGTTGATTATAGTGTCGTGAGGAAAGGTACTGTGCAGCCTGATCGTGAAAGGGCATGTCAGTCAATAGCGTCTACCTTGGGGTACAAGGGGACTTACTCCGTAGAATAAAACGGCGCAGCAAACTGGACACCGATTGTAGGACGTATCGCATGCGTTCCTGTTCCGCAAAAGGTCTGAGTTGAAGAGGTTGATAAAAGGTTTGAGGCTGAGGCTCAGGTTCCAGCTGAAGAGATGATCGCCGGCGCATGTGCTAGCGACGAATGGCGTTGCGATGGTGAAGCCAATAACTTGCAGTCCCCCATTTTTGATGAATGGGCATGTCAATTGCGCAATACAGTACATCTAGGCATTCCGATCAGGAAAGATGTTTGGGGGTTTTTTTGGGTTGTTTCGTTCATAATTAGCAAATAGAGGGGCTTCTCGTGGAAGCCCGTGGAAGCCCGCAGAAACTATGAGGGAGTGGCCACTTGTGCATTTCGCATGAACAGTGGCAACGATTTTCCCGTTTGCCTCCACGATCGTCGACTCGGAAGGTATGCCAATATGGAAACCACCGACTTTGACTGGCTGAATGGCAATTGGGCTTCAAATCTCGAATTTTTGCCTTCTGACAGCCCCAGAGCTGGCACAGCTGCTGAAGCAGACAGCCAAGCCGGCGAGCGAGTCGACCAAACAGGTTCTGAACTTGTATTACCACTTCTCCGACTGAGTGGTTGGGAAGCGGACAAGCAATATGATAAGAATAACCCTGTATGTATCCACTATGACTTCCGGTGGAAGATCTCCCAGCGTGAAAATATCAGAGCTAGGCATATTTGTTCGAACACAGATCCCGATCTCGTCCTAGCTCCGAGCGATTTTTGGAAGGTTAACTTCGAGGCACGACTTGAAACCCTTTTACAAGACGAGGATAAGTTTCCTGGAGACACTTATACGTGCGAAGAAACTATTATCGAGATATCGATCGAGCGGAGCCGTCAGCGCGGCCTATCGAAACGATATCCGAAGCTGGAGATCAACTGGCAGGAAGTTGACGAGCACCTAGAAGGTCTAGGTGACTTGTTTAGCAAAAGGAGGAAGATAATCTTCGGCATAGAGTTTGTATACAAGGAAGTCACTGGTGATTCTACAACGGCAAAGGGCAAGAAAAAGAAGAAAAGCGCTACAGAGGCTCAAAAGCAGCAGAGAGCCGCCAATGCTGGTCTCTGGAGCCGACTCTACGAGCTTCATCGCTGCAGAAGTAAACACTGTAAGCAAGGACCTCACTGCTTGCCAGACGAACGAGGAAACCACCGTAAACTGCTCCCAGCTCAGTTGGAGGAGATTGTTTATTACATTAAAGCCAACATGGAGGAAGGGGAGACAGAGGAGACCGTCAAGGTAGACATTGAGATCCCACCCCACATTCTCCGAAATATATTGGATAATAGCCGTAAGCGGAAGGCAGATAACTCTCCTGACTGTCGTCATTGCAAAGTCCACGTCTCAGAGACTATTCCTAGTGAAGATTCTGGGGACGTAGAAGGAGATAGACATGCTAAACTTGAGGAGTATTGTAACTGGGGTTTAACACAAGTCGATAGCGAAAGATGGAGAAATGCGTTGCAGATTGCAAATCAGGTTGCAATGGATCAATTCCTAGAACTGAACACTATTCTACAACACCCAAAGGTTGTCGCCGACCTGATGATAAAACTTAAGGTACCGCCAGGCATTGCACTGCAATTTGTGAGCAACATCAAAAAGTTCTTACGGGAGGAAAAGTAGATTTAAGTACGAGAACATTTCTAGGCTCTATTTGATTATTTCTATTAGATTTATTTGGGAGGCTGCGTAATGGATATTCCTGCGTGACGAAAGTGATTCTCTGCAATATGTGTATCGCTACCCACCACATCAACGCACCACTCTAGAAACATTTTGAACTCCCTTGAGATGAAATCCTCATTTTCGTGCCACTTTTTCTTAATGAATTTCTTGAGTACTCCAAAATGCTCCTCAATAGGGTTGAAATCAGGCGAGTATGGTGACAGGAACTCCAATATTACTCCTGCGTCCCGGCACATTTGTATAATTTTTTCTGAATGGTGCCAGGAAGCGTTGTCCATGACAAGTACAGATTTTGGCTCTGGGTATCTGCCACAGTGATGTAGCAATTGGGCGATGAAATCCTCGAAACAATCACTGTCTGTTGATCCTTGGTATACCCTCCGTAGCATGATGTCATCTTGCGCATATGCTGGGAGAATGTGCCATCGTTTTCCGCGACCGAACTTTGTGATCTGGATTGGGGAAGAACCCTTTGGGGACCATCCCCAGCGCCTATACCCAGCCCTTCCATCGCAGCCCGACTCATCGACAAAGACAAGTTGGTAAGACTTGTACTGCGATATCTTATGTAGATAATGGTCTCGAAGGTCGGCATCCCGTTGTTGAGCGATTCGACGAATCGTAGTTCTTGTCCACCCAGTTGATTGTAAAATCCGACCGATTGAACGTTCGGAGATTTTTCTACGATATCGACGATAGAGGAGGTCTGCCATCTCGCATCGATATAGGTATGGCTGTTCAGTTAGTGTATCAAAGAAGGTTTTCTTCATAGGGGACGTAATGCAGCTACGACGGCCGCGCTTTGTTCTTGGGGTGGGCATTTCGGGCTGCTGTCTCTTTCGACGGATTCTTTGAACGGCGCGCTTGGAGCACTTGGCTTTTAAAGCTATGAGCTTGTTCTCAAACCCTTGAGTTAGCAAAGTCTCGATCAAAATATGCGTTGCAGCATCAAGTGGCGGCGCCATAATTGTGGATGACACGCTGACCTTGGCAGGTAGAAAGTAGATGGAGAAGAAATGTGATGTCCGCCAATTTGTACCCTTTTTTTTAAGGTTGGTTGGTACCTTTGTGTACAAGCCACACTAGCCACAGGGGCTTACCCCGCAATCCCTTAAAGAAGTTATCTATCAAATTAGCGACACTTAATTCGCCCTTTACTGTACAACAGCTAGGTAAGATACTTGTTATTTATCAATTCTTCTTGGGGTTGCTCTAACCTGGCCATTCTACCTATGGATTCTCCAATTCCAGACGAGAAATCGTTTCATCTCTTTTCTTCGTTGAGTTTCATAACGTTCAGTGAAGATGATTGGAAGTTATCATCGCCGTCTCTCACCCCTGTGCAAAGCGATGCAGATTGGACGGAAGAAAGCACTCCAGATACTAGCCAGCAGCGACCGGAAGAACTATGTTCTCTTTGGCACGAAATAGGCTTCACCTTCTCTATAGCTATGTCCCAGATCCTAACAGTATGACCACGAACTATTCTTCTATTATGTGTAACTAACCATAGCAGGAGTACTTTGTGTCTGGTTTCACTGTGATCTTACCAGGCCTTGTTCAGGGACACATTATCCCCGAATCTTCATCGGTCTGGCCAGCCAGTATGTTTTCACTTGCTGTTGCTTCCACAACACTTGTTTTTGGCCGCCTGGCAGATATGTATGGCGGCCGGCGCATCTATATTTGCGGCTCGGTTTGGCTTGCGGTCTGGAGTCTTGTCATTGGCTTTGCGAGAGATGAAGTCCTGCTGGATCTTTCCCGGGCTTTCCAAGGCATCGGCGCATCAGCAATGCTGCCCTCGGGTCTTATGATGATGGGACGTATCTATCGGCCTGGAAAACGTAAAAACATAGTGTTTTCTATTTATGGAGCCTGTGCACCGTTCGGATTCTTGTCTCTATTCACCTCGCTTCGCTCGGCGAATAGAGACCAGAGCGTAGAAACAATCAACGTCCCTTCTGTGACTAATGATGAGTTTCGCTACAGTTGTGAGCCAAACTGCCTTCCTTCCCATGTATTTTTCTCTTCAAATGCCTATATGTATTCAGCCGCAGATCATGGAGAACTGGATTGAGATAATAAAATATTAACCCAACGAAGAGGCAAGATGCACTCAATATCAAAAAGACTCACGAAGCCAGCAGGCACACACTGTAACGTCCTTACCGAGAAAATCGCCATGGACTGCGAAGTAATGCAGTCCAACATTGGCCAGGTCCTCGGCCGTGTCTCTGTTATCAGTTACGAGGGTGAAACCATCTCCGACGCTTTTGTTTACTACCTCGAGCTTATTTTATCACATACACCGACGGAAAATATTCCGCAATCGCTTGGAATGTCACCGATTCGTGCAACGGCGCTCAACCCTTTTCTGAAGCTCAGGTTATCTAGTGGAACCCCTCCGATCGCATTGTGATTGTTCACGACATACAGAAACATCTGAAGGTCATCTCAATTGATTTGACTGCCCGCCATAGAATGACAAGTCAGCCAAGTAAAGTCAAGGCTTTACTCCTCCCTGCTAATGGGTCGGGGGTCAGGCTTGTGAGACGACACTGATATGGTCGATAATGGACTGGCAGATTTGTACGATCCTATCCCTGATCTGAAAACGTGACCGGGCCGTGGTTATCAACAAAGAGCCATGGCAACATTTCACGTTGACGTGAAAGAACATAACTAACCATACTGAACCTATAGCCCGGGCTTATTTCCCCCACAAGATCTCGCAACTTTCGGCCAATACTATCTATATTACACCGTACCTTCGACTTTACCCCTCAATGAGACTTGCAGGAAACTGCTGGATATTGTGCCTTCACTGAAGCGGTTGTTTTGGGAGGAGATGTCGTGGTAGTTCGATATGAAGGACACTTGGGCAGAGGGCATTTTTACACGGATATCAAAAAGCGGTTCTTGAGCCAGTTAAAGCCGTGTTGGAAAAGGGTTGGGATTGCAAAAGACTCGAAGGGGTTCAGCCTCCGAGAAGAGATGTCCAGTACGTGCTGCCTGAGTGTGATGAAAGCTTTCAGTATTCTAAATATGTCCAGAAATTCAGGCCACTTTTCCTGCACTCATGCGAGCGATCGACACTGGCTCTTGGAAGAAGTTGCGTACTAGTCAGCCGCTAAATGACATAGATCTACGAGTCATTCTACGGATTCCTAGGATGATTGCCCGATTGCGGATGGTACCGAGTAGACAATTTGGGAACCGCCTCTTGAGGATCTTGCCCGGAAATAAGACTTGGTAAAGTAGCGGAGAGGATGTGGTATTCGTTATATGAAGATAGTCAGTTGATCGAAGCTTAAGATACGGACTGATAACTTGCAGACATACTGGCAAAGTCTTGGCAAAAGGTGGCGGGGAGACCCATATTTTTTTGGCTCACTTTTTGCGCGCTTCTGATTGGTTGTCGCGAATGTGGCCTATGCGCCCTGTTTGACCCGTCACGGGACTCTTTCGCAGGAAAGCTGGCGCTAAGCCTATTCTGGTTCGAACACTTCATATTGACTCCATCGCAACGTCTGCATCTTTCTAACTTCTTAACTTCCTATAACTTTAACATTTGACTGCTTTTAGCATTCGCGGCAGCATTGCAATCGCATTCCTATTTTTAGCAATGTGTCGAGTCGCTTCTTATTATTCTCCCGCTTCTCTTCTTGTTCTCCTCGCCTTTTCTAGCTATTTGCTGCTGTCCTTGGTATTGCAGACCTCGTCGTCGTCACGAAAACCTCAACCGGCCTCAAATCTGCTAAGTTCCCTGATCTAACACAATGCAGGAGCTCGCTGACCTTAATTCTATCTTTGCATTCTTTGCATCTAGCATCAAAACAAGCTCGATTGGTTTCGGCATGTTCTTAAGCTTTCCTATAACTTCGACTCGCTGTTTCAACTTTGATCTGTGTATTTCTATTCACCTGGACATCGCCACTTCGACTCGTCCAAAATCTCAGATTCTTCGGTCCCTTCTACACTTCCAGCACCCTCAGTTCGCTCTCTAATTCGCAGGAGGGTTTAGCTAATCCAATACCGCGAGCTGAGCTCCCCCAGTATAAGAAGCCAGTCACCCCGCCCAGAATCTCGGCAACCCCAAACCCGACGTCGTCCCAGCATGTCTGAAGATGATACTCCCAGCGGTGAGTCTGTCGCCATCCGCAATAGTGTTGCCATTCGAATGCTAACAATTCGTACCAGAGGTTTTGCCAGAATGTCTTGTCCAGCTGCCATTCTCATCGCATTCTCGGCTTCGAAAGTCGTTCGTGTGGAGGTTGTTGTCACGAATTGCATTGCTGTCAAAGTCATGACAGCTCAATTCACCCATTTTCGCACGCTTTCCTCGGTTTCTCGTACATGTTTGTGCTGACGTTGCCGTCAAAAGACGAATCTCGTGGCTGCAACAAACAAACATCATGGCTGAAGTTCTGCATCCTCCGTTTCCCTTTGCCCTTCTGGTGAGCATGCTTGACTTTGTCTGGCGGTCTCTGGAGTCTTTCGCATAGTCTTTTATACTGCTGTCCAGGTTCTTGGTGACATCATCGGCCATTTTCATTCAAGTTAGGACACCCATTTTCCACTCGTCCAGTGCGTTTCTTACCAGCCCTCTGATTCGCCAGAAAGTTGGCTGCTTCGACGATGGCCTTGTATAAATAGAACCTTTGACCCCAAACCAAATAACCTCAGCGGTCTTCAACGCACTCATCCATCAGTTCAGTTGTCTGTGGCTGGTTTGGAATGACATTTTCTAATGTGCTTTTCTTTTTCAATACCATTTCTCGTCAGCAGAAGTTTTTCTTAATACCTTAAGCACTTTGAACTATTTTCTAGATCTTATCATCGGGTTTCTTAACTGTATTATTTTCTTGACAGCATTCTATTTGTTATATTTTCGTACAGTTTCCTGGGTTTCTCGTACATGTTTGTGCTGATGTTGTTACTAAAAGACGCACATCGTGGCTAGAATATCATGGCTGAAGTTCTGCATTCTCCAACATATTTTTCCTCCTTCTGAAAAGCTTGACTTTGTCTGGCGGTTTGTAGAGTCTTTCGCATAGTCTTTTATACTCCTATCCTAGTTTTTGGTGACATCGCTTTCCTTGTTATTGCGATGCTTTTCCTAATAATGCAGACCTTATCGTCATAGTCAGGCTATTCACTCCCACCCCTACATCCACATCCCTACGCGAACCCCGCGAACCAAAACAATCGAATACCCTCCCACCTCCACATCCACATCCCTACGCGAACCCCGCGAACCAAAACAATCGAGTACCCTCCCACCTCCACATCTACATCCCCACGCAAGATATAGGCGGTGAGAATAGAAGTACAAGTGGGAGTGGGAGTGGAGTGCATGTCAAGAAGGAAGCGAGGTGGGATGACATTTATCTTCGACACCCCATCTACGAAGAAGACTCCCCTCAACAAGCTTAAGGGTTCTACCTCGTCCAAGAAGAAGACTCCCCTTAATACGTTTAAGGGTTCTCGTTTTACCAAGGGCAGCTGTGAGTTCGACACCCCGTCCAAGATCTGTATAATAATAGGATGTAGGAGCATGTGCCTAAGCATAAGTCCAAGCATGAAGATATAGGCAGTGAGAATGGAAGTGCAAGTGGGAATAGGAGTGGAGTGCATGTCAAGAAGGAAGCAAAGTGGGATGACATTTATCTACAGACAGATTTGGATTTGAGGTTGGGATTGTTTTATGTTTTTGGGGGTTTACGTTGTTATTTGTTCTTTTTCCTACTTCTATCTATGCATTTGGTCTTTTCTTACTCTTCTCCTACTCTTCTCCTTATCTTTTCGATTCTTTTCGCTCGCCTCGTATAAATACAACCTTTCGACCTCAACCTTTCATTGATAACATCTTTCTTGTGGATCTTCCCGGAAACATCGGGAGCAGCTGTAGGTCTGTCGCCTTCCGCAATAGTTTTCCCATTTAAATGCTAAATATTTATACTAGAAATTTTGGCAGAATGTCTCATCCATCTGCCATTCTCATCGCATATAGTATTTCGGTACGGTATTTATTTGTTTTGCAATGAACGAAAATGCTGCTGTCAAATTTGGTTATTCAGTCGTTTGAGATGTTCTACGTGTAGTTTAGTAGACTTCACGCCAGTAGATAAACCTCTCGATCGGTTTATTATATCCTGGCCATATTGTTTTCTCTACCTGTTCTTCCTCTAATACGTGCTTCCTTGTTGTGTATCGTTCTGATTGTTGTTCCTCTGGTGGGTGCTTCCTTGTAGCTCTGCGCATAGCATTTATACTATTTTTCCTGCCAAACCTCTACCTTATTCAGGGCAATTTTGCGGTGATCCAATCATATCATTAGAATAGGTCGCCCCTCTAGCAGGGGAGCACAGTCGAGTTGCGATTTAGCACATTGTTGCATATAAATACTGTTATCTATAACCCTGTGCAATTCGTCCACAGGTCTCAGGATGGATACTGAAGAGGTGCACTGGCGTCTGCAACTTCCCTCTCGACTGTCCTCTCTATTGTCAAGCTCGCCCCTCTCTTTTGCTGAACCTTGGAATATATCAATTGACTGGACAAACAACCAAACAAACAACTAAACAGATTTCTAAACAAACGACTGAACGAACAACTTTGACAGCAACAAAAAAACAGTTGCTGTCAAACTAAGTGAATGCTAGGACAGAATGCTGTAAGGATTACTCAAGAATATGCATTTTTTCAAGAGTATTGCAATAGAATCAGAGATGAGTTACGGTTTTTTTGGCACCGCGTGTTGCTCTTCGCGGACATAGTTCATTGACACGTTTTTCGTACTTAGGGTTGTGGATGTAGAAGTCCAAATCCTAAGGTTGTATTTATATGAGGAGCAGTCAAACCTCTAACAAATTAGAGACCAAGGGTTACAGAACAAATATTCTGAGCCACCAATTTCATCTTTACCAATATTCACTCTACATCCCTCTTCGTAGGGTATTTCCACATTAGTTGATCACATTTATCACTTTAACTTTCTCCACATCTACATCACTGCGTCAGAACCACCTCCCATCTACATCACTTTGTCAGAACCACCTCCCATCTACTCCACTTCGTCGGAACCACCTCCTACATCCAATCTGCTACACCCCTCTCTCCTCATCACAATCATCTTCAAATCCAATCTGCGCCCTCCCTCTTAACAATCCTCACCTTCGTCAAGCTCGCCCCACGCTTTTCCCCCTTCTACAGTACATCCAATGGCTTCGCAATCCCAGCCTCGACATGCCACCAACTTTGGTGTTGCGTCAACTGCGTCCGGCTCACTTGGCAGAGGTGGTGGAGGTGGAAGACGTGGCAATGAAGATGAGCTCCAGAAGATGATACGGGGTCATTACATTGAAAGCAGTGGACCTCTAGGCCGCGGTCACCGCAGAACAGTCCCTAGGGTTGACCTGAAGGCTGCGCAGAATGATTTCGAAGCGGATTACGCGATTGATGTCGCTGAAGGTCGATATTCCCGCGGGTCATCTGCTCGACGCCAGTTATGGCAAGTGGTCGACCCATCAGAGCCAATGCCAGGTCCGCGTCTGCTTGCTGTTAGTGCTCGACCGAGCGAGCTAAGGAGCTTACTTCTCACGTATCAAGGCAGCTTTGCTGCTTCTGCAACCATCTCTCCTACATAACAAAACACCTCTCACGCCCGCAAGCATTTCTGCATCACAATACCTCATTTGGACATACAAGACGCCTTCCTCCCCTTCTCAAGCTTTCATCAAAAAGCACCATCAGACTTCCTCTATATCCAGCAGTCACCACACATCTACTTCCCGTCTACCCATACAGCACCTTCCCCCCTGCACCGTCTGCCCTTCAGATCCTCTTGGAATACTCTACACCTTGACAACCCAAGCCTCCACCATCATGTCTGTTCCCGTGTCGGTTCCGTTCACAACATTCAGTGCGCAGCCTAACAACGCCATGCGCATGATTGGTGCTCCCCCTAACCCCAACCCCATGTACTTCGAGTATTGCAAAATCACAGGTGGACAGCCTTATCCTAAGGTTGCCGGTGCCAGTTGGAGCATCCGCAAGACAGCGGAGGACATCACAAACACTGCTGGATCGCTTGCTCAGGTGCCGACAAGCGCCCAACTTCAAATGCACGATACTCAGATAACTGCCTTGTTTGTGAGTACACTGAAGAGGACACTAGGGCAGAACAAAACTGACATATGCATTGAGGCGCGCATCAAGGATTTCATGGAAGTCCAAGGTGAAGTCTTTATCCGCCTACTGGACCACTCGCCAACCACCTTTGAGCCCTGGGGTACTGCAATGTCCTATGGCGCACACCTCATGGATGGGATCCCTGGCGCACCTGTTCCGGTACCAGGTGCATAGTAAGTCTCCTGTTCCTGACACAAGTACAAACTAATGCAGAATAGCTGGGTGCATGCCATTGCGGTAAATGGTGGCCCTGGTGAGTTCGGCAGTTTCATAGACTACATGTACTATGTCACCGACCGTCCACGAAGCGCCATGCCACCTGACCACTATTTCGGTCGCAGAATGGTTATGGTTGCACCAGGACCTGACCCGACCCCAGGTACCACCAGACTGCACTGGCGAAGCATGGCTGAGCTGCAGGCAATGATTGTTCCCATCTCCAATATCCCTCGGATTGAGCAAGCGGATGGGTTTGTTAGCGGCAAGAGTGGATTTGTTAATGTGGGATACATTACAATGGGCAGAGTGAAAATTGGTGAGGATAGTGTATGACGAAAGAAAGAGGGTGTGGATGTGTCAATGCAGGGTGGGGGTGACAATGTGAAGAAGGGAGGAGAGGATAATGATATGAAGAAGGGAGGAAAGATGTCTGGCAAGGGTCCTACCAGTGGCTCCGGAGGTGCAATGCGAGTTGGCGGCAGGAGGGTTGTTGGGGTTAGGGGACGAAAGTAGGTGAACGGGGCTTTTCGGGGTTTTGCAAATGTTTTATCGCGGTGGACTTCTTACGATGGTTTTCTTCTGATGGAATCTCTAAAGGGTTCTATGAGGTAATGGGTCTTTTCTGAGGGGTTTAGTGAAGTGGGTTTCTTCTACGGGTTCTATGGATTGATAAGTCCTTCGCGATGGATTCTCGATGATTTTCATGAGGTAATGGTTCTTACATATCAAGCAATGCAATGTTTTTCCAAATAATAGTTATCTGCTCGTCTAAAACACCTGCAAATGCGTATAGGGAAAGGTTCTAGCTAAGGTGCGCAAACTCGAAGGGGCTAGAGATGTAGCCTGTGACCTTAGTTAGCATGTGCTAGGTCACATGACTATAAAGTCTCTCGGCATCGCCCCAAATGCTAGGTGTTCTAGAAATAAGAGATAGGAATATCTTATTAAATATTAATGGCTATGCATAGGCCGAAGGTCTATCATATTATTTAAGCCTAGCATCCTATGCCTATATAGCTTCTAAAAATGAAGAGACTAGCGAAAGCTATACTAGCGATAATAAGGTTATTATCTATAAAAACAAAAATATTATAGATAATATATATGAGCCTAAATCATATAATAAAGCTAAAAATTCTAAATATAATAATTTTTGGCATAGAGCTGAAGCTAAAGAGCTAAAGACTCCAGATATAAATAACGCCTGGGAATTAGTGCCTAAGCCTAAAAATGCTAAAATCATAAATAGTCGATGGACTTATAAGCTAAAAGACTTTAGCGACTATTATGAATTTAAAACTAGATTTGTAGCTAAAGGATTTGAACAGCTATATAGAATAGACTATATAGACACTTTTGCGGCTGTTATTAAACAACTAGCGTGGCGACTTATATTTGCGCTAGCAATCCTAAATAACTGGCTTATATATAAAATAGACATGATTTCAGCTTTTACACAAGGCGAAATCGATAATTTTATATACCTAAAGCAGCCACAAGGCTATATTAGCACTAAGTTCCCAGATTACGTCATAAAGCTAAATAAAGCTCTATATAGGCTAAAGCAGTCAGCTAGAATATGGTATAATACGCTAAAAGACGTATTAATTACCAAATTAGGATTTGAATTCCTATTAAGCGAAAATAGCATATTTATAAATTGTACTACAAATATTATAATAACTATATATG